>CM066167.1:26827500-26862500 GCA_033629205.1 Lithocarpus polystachyus | reverse complement strand
CCTTTCCTTTTGAGCTGTCGTTCCACCTTTATTGCCATATGCACCATGTCCTCCAACTCCACGTAGTGCTGCAACTCCACCACATTGGCAATATCCCGATTCAGCCCATTCAGAAACCTTGCCATGGTAGCTTCTCTATCCTCCTCTACATTAGCTCGAATCATGGCAATCTCCATCTCCTTGTGATAGTCATCCACGCTTCTATAGCCTTGAGTAAGACTCTGTAATTTTTGATACAAGTCTCTATAGTAGTGACTAGGGATAAATCGCCTCCTCATGGTGGCCTTCATTTGCTCCCACGTCTCAATAGGCCTCTCATGGTTTCTCCTTCTGTTCATCACAAGTTGATCCCACCATATAATAGCATAATCAGTAAACTCAATCACAACTAGTTTTACCTTTTTCTCCTCGGAGTAATTGTGGCACTCAAAGATGAACTCCACCTTCTTCTCCCACTCCAAGTACGCTTCTAGATCATTTTTCCCTTGGAATGATGGTATCTTCATTTTTATGTTTCCTAGGCTTCTGTCAGTCCCATCTTGCCATCTTGGATCTCTTCGAAATCCTCCACCACGCCTTTCGCCCCTTCGCGCAAACCTGCCCCCATTGTTCCATGAAACATGATCCTCTTCATCTTCAAACTCATCCTCATGGTAGTCATCAGAATCATACACGCGCGCATGCCTTTCTTGCCTTCTAGCATTAGGGCCTCTTTGGGGACGCTCCTCACGCAAATTAGCAATATCAGTATCTTGCCTGTCCAACCAATCTCGAATCTCATTAAACACCACGTTCATGCGTTCAAATTGTTGTTGCATAGCCTGCAACATGATAGATGATGACTCCTCCCCTCCTTCCTTATTTGATGTTTCACCCCTGCAAGACATATTTTAAAAACTACAAAGAAAAGTTAGAAATAATTCCTCACAACACTCCCTCACGTGTTTGCACTCAGATTATGTCACTCCCACTCGTGTTTCACTCTTAAATTGACTTTTTCCCGATATTAGTCTCACACTCTCTTGCCTTTTTCCACTCGCAGCTTCCCCTTTTCAGTTCTGCAATAAACTAATAAACTTGATCAAGAAATTCAACTTGTAGTATTTAAACAAATACCAACGGCTAGAAAGTATGACAGAAACACAAATCAAAGAAAAATAGGACAAAAGAAAACAATATAATTGCTCTGAGAGAACTGAAACTAAAAACAATTTTTTTTTTTCATTTTTTTTTTCACTTTTTTTTTTTCTTTCTGTAGTTTTTTTTTTCACGTTTTTTTTTTTTTTTTTTTTTTTTGGGAATTCAGTGCACAATTTTAACCTAGTGCACGACACAAAACAAGAACGAAGAACAAAAACAGAAACGGCACAAGATAGAAAGGTAACAGGAAACAAAAGATAAAAGGATAGAAAACTGATTTTAGAACCTGAGCTCTGATACCAAATGATACGAACCTCAACAGACTCGCTTTGAGACCCAACAAACAATATTGGAATATTGCCCAAGAAAGCTAAAATTCAGATTTTTGATAGAAACCCTGACCCAACGTTTATAAGAGAAACGCGAACCAAAGGTATAAGTAACGGACCTTGACCCAATGATTATAAAGGAATCACGAACCAAAGGTATAAGTTTGAACGCCACAAGGAAGAATCCTTGATAAGTTCACAGTTCTTGAAGAACCAAAGAGAAGAGCAAAGCCTCACCTTTTCTGATTTTTATTCAATAATCCATCAAAAAAACGTTTACAGACTTAGGGGCCTATTTAAGGGCTCCATAAAACTTGACAGACAAGAAAATATATTCTAAAATAACTCCTAATTGATACCTAACCATATCAGGAATCAAATTTGACCTAAAAAACGTACTAAATAATAAAACCCTAATTAAAAACTGATTTGGTCTGAAAATAGCAGATCCAAAATAAGAAAAACCCTAAAAAACGTTCTAAATAATAAAAGCCTAAAATTAAGGAAGATCTGGTCCAAAATTAGAAGATCTGAATTAGGAAAAGTATCTATTAACTGATTTAGAGCTGGAAAGTCAATCAGTCATAATTCCATGCCATAAATAGCGCCCAATTACGTCAGATCAGCCCTCAATAGCTTGGATTAAATTTATTAGGCCTTCATCTTCTTTTGGGCCCAGCTTGGAATGTGAATCAGCCCAAATCCCTTGAATCAGCCCATTAAGTGCTTCTTTGATCTTCTTGGATCTTGCTCTTGTAATTGGCCCATCTGGAACTTGCAATGGATCCTTGGAAGCTTGTTGACTCGTTTAGACCCCTTAAACCCAACAGATTAACCTAGAGAATTAGCCAAGTGATTAACTTAGGTAATTTAAGCAGAACTAGGTTAACACAAGTAATCAAAAACAATAAAGCAGCGAAAAATAAACAACACAAAGATCTGATGACCCAGGAAAACCAAACCGGTAAAAAACCTGGGGAGGATTTAACCTAGCTATCCTCAAGGTAAAACTGAATTCACTATGAAAGAATTGAAATTTACATAATAAGACTTAGACCACTAACATCCTATTACTACCCAAGTGTAGGAAACTTACTACCACGACCCCATGATAGCTCCGAGATCCACGGACTCCTTCTTTCTTGAATTCTTCAGCAATCCACAAGCGCACCTGCTTGTATTTCTTTAAGATCTTTGATTCTGCAACTGTATGATTTACCAAGCTCTTGACATGAGTCTTAAGTTTGGAAACCCTAAGTGTATGTGAAGGTAAACACCTCTAGATCTCACAATGAGATTCACAAACACAGCAAAACCGAACTCTAAAAATGTGGCTAGGGTTTTCCCTTATATACTTAGGGCAAAACATAAAACCCTATACATTAAATGGGCTAGGGCTGAGTTGGAAAAATCTGCGGAAAATCAATCTGCACGACTTTCGATCGATCGAGTCTAATTTTCGATTGTTCGAGTCAGACAGAAAGTGCACAGTGAATTCTGCATAAAACTCGATTCCAACTTTACATTAAGAGCCATACTTTGAGCAAGTCTAACACACAACTTAAAGAATGTTTTGATCATGGTTTGCCAACATTACAAATTGAAGTTCTAATACATTAGTTCCTAATTCTTAGAACCTAACAAACTCCCCCTTTGGCAATCCGTGACAAAACACAGACTTAACAAAATGCTCAAAGTTTACAAAATGAAACAGCCCATTACAAAATAAAAAGCCATTTAAACAATTCAACCTAACTACTATCTAACAGTTGCAAAGTAGACAGCAGCACGACTGAATCAACCTGTATATTCCTGTAACACTTAACAAACACATAAATGCATGCGTGGAAAACAAAAAATAGGAAATATATAAAAATAACTTCTTGATTTCACATGACACAAAATAAAGACATATATCATGAATAACATCATAAATATAAATCAATAAGCAGAGTAGCATAGTGAATCAAGAAACATATACATCAAAATGTATCTCAAAAATATCTCCTAATCAAGAGCTAAAAAAATAAATACACAGTAAAGCACCTAGATACAATCTAATAACTCCACAAGCTCCGCAGTATCACTACTAAGTACAAAACTCCCCCTAAAATGAAAATCTCCACAAAAATCTCCTAGATACATATGAACTACACAATAGAATGCACTCCCCCTTTTTGTGACAAATTGCCAAAGGACACTCACTCATCATCAAAAGGAGGTGGAGGAGAATGACGAGAACTCGCCAAATCAGCTCGCAACACACGTAGCTCATCAAGGATGTCCACCAGAAGCTGACCATGAGCCGCCAGAACGGTCACGACAGTATCAAGAGTCCGACGAAGATCAGAAACATCATCAAACGGTGGAGGAACATCAGCAGCAGCAACAACAGCAGGAGCAGAAGACGTCCCAGCTGCAGGAGTATCTGTAGAAGAAGAAGGGGGTGAAGTGACACCAGAAGGCTCTACCCGAGTACGCTTAGAGCTAGCCCGAAGTTAAGCAGCCCTTTACCTCAAAAAGGTAGCACCTATAGGAGCAATAACATGAACAGGCTCAGATGCAGGAAAATCACCTAAACCAAGAAAAAGGAGAATCCTATGAATAAAAACGGGAAAGAATAACGCATGAGCCGTAGAACTAGACCGATGAACCTCGTTCAAAGAACGAAGGAACAGATGAGGAAAACTGATAGGAGCATCAGTAACAAGCGCGAACAAAAACACACATCGCTCAAGAGGGATGGTGTGGACATGAGAAATAGGCCACAAAGAATGACACGCTATCCTAAAGAAAAGGTAATGAAGCTCGGAAAGCTCAGCTGAAGTGATCCGAGGATCAGAACCCCACTGGATAGAAGATCCAGTGATGTAGACAATACGTCATCAAGAGGTGGAGACTCCTCATAAGGAAAAACGGGATGGTCAACATTGGGCACCCCAAGAGCATCCGACACAACCGTAGGGGTAATGCGATACTCTACACCTCGTAACCAAACCTTAACTAAGGTGTTGGTATCATAGATGTGGATAGAGAGGTTCGAATAGAACTTTCTAATCAGGGTGGCAGGAGGAGGAGGATGCTCATACTCGAGCAAAGATAACCAACCCCGACGCTCAAAGTTACGTCTCGCCTCAGGATCTACCTCATCTAGTATGACCCTACGCTCAGCCCAGATATGACCCCTAAGGTTCAGGGTCTCATAGGTCACTTGGTTTGACTCACTAGGAAACCGATCACTATCAAAAGAAGGTGAAGGGTCAGAAGTCCTATGGGCTCTATTTTTCCTAGGCATGGTGCTAACGAAAAAAAAGAGAGACACAGAAAGAGAAGAGCAAAAACAAATACCAAGGGCAGACTGCAAGTTAGCACAACATAAAAAAAATAAAGAAAAAATCAAATCTATATGATGCATGAACAAAATATGCAAATGATGCATGAACTAATGCAGTGACAGGTTCAAATATAATCCTAATTAACAAAATTGGCTTGAGCAAGCAATTTTTATCAAAAAATACCGAATTTGAAAAACCTAAGTTTTCAAAACATAACAAATTGAGAAATTGATCATCACAACAGTTAATTGACACAATATAATGATCAAATTAATCAATCCAACAAGCCAATTTCATCAATTTCAATCAAATTGAACAAAAACCCCAATTTTATCAATTTCAAGCCCTAGGTTTTCAAATTTCTCACAAAGCACCAAACTAATCAAATTAAACCACATGTAGTGCTTAGATAAGGTGTCCCCACAAAAACCCATTATTAAAATTGGAAAGAAACTCCCAAAATCAATTCCAAAATTAACAAAAACCAAAATGCCGAAAATAGCCCAAAAATGCATGAAAAAAATGCATGAAACTAGAAAATAAAATCAAAAGAGAGGGCAAAAATTGTTAGGATATGTGCCCTTAAATCCTATTGTATGATGCTATGTATGATATTATGTATGACATTATGTGAGAAATGATGTATGACTTAATATTGTGTGTAATAAAGTTGTTTTATTCTTATCTAAAATAATGGTAACATGAATATTCGGACATTATCAAATAGTCCATGAGATGCATAGTATGTGATTTATGTGAAAAGTCACAGAAGATATAAATCACAAGTTCTTTGTAAACTCAGAATTTTGGTTTGTGGTCGGTGATGAAATTGGGCATTTCATCTGCGAAGACTATAACATATTAACTACAATGATTTGTCTTGATCATGGAAGTGGTGACTTCTAGTTAATATGTTGATATGTTTTAAGAGTTAAGACATATTGAACTGGACCGCTGTGAGATTTATTATTCTCCTAACGACTGTCAATTGAATAATAAATCTCACGACTTGTATTCACATGAACTCTTAATCCTGAGAGAATAATGGACCTGATCATGAAATGTAGGTTGCTTTGATATATCAGGAGTGAGATCTAAAGTAACGGTCAAAACCTCAGTATGTTGGGCAGCCACATTTAGTGTTGATGGAACATATATTCTCAAGATGGAATTCATAGTCTCTTAACGGAGATATAAAATATTCCCTTGAAATAAGTTTAATGGGTACAGTTATTCAGAGAGTTAGGCCTAACCACTTTAGTAAGACTAAAGTATATATTTATGAAATTGGATTTCATAAATATATGGTGAATAACACAAAAGAATTAAACCGGGTACTCAAGGATTAAAATGTAGTAATTAACAAAGTGGCAGTCTATATTCATGACTTTGTATTACTACGAATATTTTATGAAGGGGTTGCATGTATAATAAAGTCTTGGGATATAATTTATTAATGAGGCCTAGAGTGCAATTATATTTATATAGTGGTATTAAATATAATTAATGGTAACTTTGGACTTGTCAAGAGTTGACAGAAAAGCCCAAGGCCCATTGGAGCTAGTGTCTTATTTGTTCCCTTTTGGTCCCACTCCAAGCCACACACTAAAGCTCAATTGAGAAGGTCCAAAAGGCTAACCCAATTAGATAATCAGTTATGTGGAGAGAAACATACAGAATTTTATAAAGAATAAAATGGTTTGTATGTTTAATTAGAAAGAAAATAAAATATAAGGAAGAGAGACACTCTTTCATATTCTCTCTAGAAACATAGAACTGATTGAGAGACCACACATCTTGGGCATCAAGTGGAATTGGAGTGAAGATTGAAAGTCTTCCCGAGTACTTCTTCATTCGGTTTTTAATTTCACCGCATCAAGGTACACTCTCTTGTTCTTATATTCTGGAACCTACATAGTGTATGTTATCAATTGCGAATGAAGTAGATCCGTTTATTTTCCGCTGCGTATGTTTTGTATGCGATGCAAACATGATGATTTCCTAACATTGGTATCAGAGCGGTCTTCATTTCGAATCTGTATAACATGTTTTGTGCGTTTTGGAATTAGAGATAATAGTTTCAAGTTGATAGAGGATTATACATTTAATTTTCTGCGTGGTTGTTGAAACTATGATTTGATACAAACTGATATTGATGTTATGATGTTGTTTAAATATGAATTTAAGAATGTTAAATTGATCTTTAAGGCTATAGCATCAATAGATTTCAGTTTTGATATCAATCTCTGTCTATCATGTTCGTATGATTGTTGTTAATTCATGCAAAACCGTTGAAAATTGTCTTAGAGAAATTCTGGAAATTCGAGTTTCACGAGTTTCGATCGATCTAAATTTACTTTCGATCGATCGAGTGAAACAGTGATCAATCTTTTGAATCGATTAATATTCGATTGATAGTCGATCGATCGAATTTTCTTTTCGATCGATCGAGAGGCGATCGAGTATCAATCGAATCAAACAGAAGGTTTAGTTCGAATTGTTTAATTTTTTCGATCGATCGAGGGGCACATTCGATCGATCGAAAGAAAGAAAATCTGAATTTTTTCTAAGTGTTTTCAAACTTAAATTTTGTGTTTTCACTATTTTTTCTTACGCCTTTTTCGTAAGAAAAAGTGCTTAGTATAAAGTGCAAGGCTGTATATAATTAGTTTATGCACGTTTAAAGATAAAAACCTTTAATTTAAAACATCTAGTGGGAGAGAGATACAAGGGTTGGATCTCACGGCCTCCATTATCGGTTCATAGTAGTGTGGGCTAAACACCTCGTCTTGGCGTATATGCCTCACGATCCCAAAGGAGGGTGTTTACTTCATTGTACTACAAGATTGAACTTACCCATTTAAAGTAGTGTAGACAAGCACCTCGTCTTGGAGTATATGCCTCGCGATCCCAAAGGAGGGTGTTTTGTTCTATGGTACTACAAGTTTAAACACCATAAAGGAAGATGAAATGTGGCTACACATGATTCTAGATAATGGTATACACTAGACTAAGTTTAATGTTAACCTCCCAAAGGAGCTATGTCATTATTACTTAGAGGCTGAAGATAATACGGCATATTATTAGTGTTTGATAAGAGTTATCATGATAGCACTAATAATGAGAATAGTTCTCAACTGATTGATGTGTTTATAATAAACTTGCTACCAAGGAATTATAGACATGGATTGGGTTGTCGTTGCATATATTATTTTATGGTTTTATTAAGGTTCTATATTATATGCTTATATGCTAAATTGATAATGTCCAGTTTACTTATTATATTCATGTTTATTATTTCAGATTTGAACATGGCATCATTTAGCCCACTTGTTACCATTCTTAATCAAAACAAACTGACTGGATCCAATTATGTTGACTGGAAAAGAAACTTGGACATAGTTCTCACAGCTAAAAAGCACAAATATGTGCTTACTCAACCATGTCCTAGCTTTCCTTCATTAGATGCTCCTCCTGAGGAAAAACAACGTTATGATCGTTGGAAGAAATCTAATGAAATGGCCAAGTGCTACATCCTAGCGTCCATCTCAAATGTTCTACAGCATCAAATGCAGGATGTAGAACTAGCTTCGGACATTATGCTAAGTCTGAAGGAGATGTTTGGTGAGCAAGGCCGTTCTGCAAGGCAAGAAACCATGAGGCAAATTTATAATACCAAGATGGCTGAAGGTAGTTCAGTGAGAGAACATTGTCTTACAATGATCTCTAATCTGAATACTTTAGAAGTTTTGGGTGCCGACATTGATGGAGAATCCCAAGTGGATATGATACTCCAGTCATTACCGGAATCATTCAAGGAATTCAGACTTAATTATAACATGAACAAAAAGATTTATTCTTTGTCTGAATTAATGAATGAGTTGGTAGCGGCGGAAGGCATCCTTGATACTTCTAATGTTGAAGCCAATGTGGGTGAAGCTTCTACTTCTCAACCTAAGTTGAAAGGCAAGGGTAAGAAGAAGAAGAAGAAGGACTTCACTAAGCATGAGGGTAAACAAATTGTCTTCGGGGTTGTCGACAAAGGAAAGAAGCTGAACGGAAAATGTTTCCATTGTGGTGAGAAAGGACATTGGAAGAGAAATTGTCCAAAGTTCAAGGTTACCAATAAGGGTATGAAAATTTCATTCCTTCTTGAAATATGTTTGGTACAAAATCCCACGGATTCCTGGTGTGTGGATTCAGGTTGTACTAATCATATCTGCAATTCTTTGCATGGGTTCCAGGAAACCAAAAGACTTAAAGAAGGAGAGTTGTTTCTGACCTTGGCTGATGGGAGTAGGATTCCAGTTGTAGCTATTGGAGTGTTTAATTTATGCTTTGAAACTAGAGTTTTAATATTGCAAGACTGTCTGTATGTACCTAATGTTCGTAGGAATTTAATTTCTGCAACTTATTTAGGTAAAAGTGGATATTGTGTTATCCTTAAAGACAATGTTGTAATAAAGAAGGGTAAAACATTTATTTGTTCTAGCAATATTGTGGATGGTCTTTATATTTTAACTCCTGATAAGCATGAATTATATAATTCTGAATTAGATAATAACTCTCATGTAAAATAATTAAAGAGAAAATTTCCTTCTACTAATAATGCATATCTTTGGCACTTGCGTTTGGGTCATATTAATCCAAACAGAATTCAAAGGCTGATCAAAGATGGTCTCTTAGAGCCATTGGACTTTGATGAATTTCCAGTTTGTGAATCTTGTTTGGAAGGCAAAATGACCAAACGACCTTTTAATGCAAAAGGTAGAAGAGCCCAAGAATTGCTAGAATTAGTTCATACGGATGTTTGTGGTCCTATGTCAACCCAAGCAAAAGGAGGTTATGAGTACTTCATCACTTTCACCGATGATTACTCTAGATTTGGTTATGTGTACCTAATGAAACGGAAGTCCGAAGCCTTTGAAAAGTTCAAAGAGTTTAGGGCTGAAGTTGAGAATCAATTGGGTAAACGCATAAAGGCCATTCGATCTGATCGTGGTGGCGAATACCTTCTTGGGGATTTTAAGGATTACTTAACTGAAAATGGGATTTTATCTCAATTGACTGCACCTGAAACTCCACAACAAAATGGTGTAGCAGAAAGAAAGAATAGGACTCTTTTAGAAATGGTTAGGTCCATGATGAGTTACTCAACTTTACCAGTTTCCTTTTGGGGATATGCACTAAAAACTGCAATGCATATTTTGAATTTAGTTCCATCAAAATCTGTTCCCAACACACCTATGGAATTGTGGAGTGGGCGCAAGCCTAGTATGAAATATCTCCACATTTGGGGATGTCCAGCACATGTGTTGAAAGGGAAGTCTGATAAGTTGGAAGCTAAAATGGAAGTATGCATGTTTTTAGGGTATTCAAAGGAAACCAAGGGTTATTTATTCTATAATCATAAGGATAACAAAATGTTTGTTAGCACTCATGCCAAATTTTTGGAAGATGATTATGTGAATAACTTTAACCCTAGAAGTAGAGTTGTCTTGGCTGAAATGAATGAACCTGTAATTGAACAACCAATGGTTGAAACTAGGGATGATGTGGCTGTATTGGATACACCACAAGATACTACTCATGAGATGTCTAGTACACAGTTGCCTCGTCGTAGTGGGAGGAATGTTAGGCCACCTATAAGATTCATAGGTCTTGGAGAGACTTATGAGGCTATCTCAGAGGAGGCCGAAACTGATCTTTATACCTATGAAGAAGCAATGAATGATATAGATGCACATCATTGGGTCCAAGCTATGAAATCAGAATTAGATTCCATGTATTCCAATCAAGTTTGGGATCTTGTAAAGATGCCTAACGGCATTAAACCTGTTGGTTGCAAATGGGTTTACAAGAGGAAGAGAGGCATAGATGGAAAGGTTGAAACTTTTAAAGCAAGACTAGTGGCAAAAGGGTATACTAAAAAAGAAGGTATTGATTATGAGGAAACCTTTTCACCAGTAGCAATGCTTAAATCTATCAGAATTCTCTTATCCATTGCTGCTCATTATGATTATGAGATTTGGCAAATGGATGTCAAGACTGCATTTCTTAATGGCAATCTTGAAGAGGAAATCTATATGAAGCAACCAGAAGGTTTCATAGCAAAGAACCAAGAGCATATGGTATGCAAATTGAATAGGTCAATTTATGGACTTCAGCAAGCATCTAGGTCATGGAACATCAGATTTGATCAACAATCAAATCATTTGGTTTTGAACAAAATCATGATGAACCATGTGTGTACAAAAGACATCAAGACAAAGTAGTAATGTTCCTAGTGCTTTATGTTGACGATATTCTACTCATTGGAAATGATGTAGGTGTAATGTCATCAGTAAAGGTTTGGTTGTCAAGTCAATTTGATATGAAGGACTTAGGTGAGGCTAACTTTATTCTAGGGATCAAGCTTTGGCGAGATCGTAAGAATAAGATGTTAGGCTTATCACAAGCTAGATATATAGATAAGGTTCTAGAACGGTTTAGCATGCAAAACTCCAAGAAAGGATTACTTCCTTTCAGACATGGAGTTCCTCTGTCTGATGACTAAAGGCCTAAGACTCAAGAGGAAGTAGATATGATGAGACAAGTTCCTTATGCTTCTGCCGTAGGAAGTCTCATGTATGCCATGCTTTGTACTAGACCGGATATCTATTTTTTAGTTGGCATGGTCAGCCAATATCAATCAAATCCAGGACCACAACATTGGCAAGCTGTAAAGCATATTCTCAAGTATCTACGGAGAACGAGAGATTATATGATTGTTTACCGTTGTGAGGATTTGATTCTCATTGGCTATACAGATTCAAACTTTCAATCGGATCTAGATTTCAGAAAGTCCACGTCAAGATGTGTATTCACCTTGGGAGGTGGAGCCATAAGTTGGAGGAGTGTTAAGCAATCTTGTATTGCGGACTCCACCATGGAAGCAGAATATGTTGCTGCTTGTGAGGCGGCAAAGGAAGCTGTTTGGCTCAAGAAATTCCTTTCTGATCTTGGTGTAGTGAGAATGGAGTAAGTTCCTATCACATTGTTTTGTGACAATAGTGGAGCAGTTGCACAATCCAAAGATCCAAGGAATCACAAGAAAGGAAAGCACATTGAGAGAAAGTACCATATCATTCGAGACATTGTTGCTCGGGGAGATGTGGTGGTTGCAAAGATTGAAAGTGCAAATAATCTAGCAGATCCCTTTACCAAAGTCTTGCCTCAAAGGACCTTCGAGTCACATTTGGAGGGAATGGGAGTTAGATTAGTGCACAATAGTCTTTAGGACAAGTGGGAGATTGTTCGGATATGTGCCCTTAAATCCTATTGTATGATGCTATGTATGATATTATGTATGACATTATGTGAGAAATGATGTATGACTTAATATTGTGTGTAATAAAGTTGTTTTATTCTTATCTAAAATAATGGTAACATGAATATTCGGACATTATCAAATAGTCCATGAGATGCATAGTATGTGATTTATGTGAAAAGTCACAGAAGATATAAATCACAAGTTCTTTGTAAACTCAGAATTTTGGTTCGTAGTCGGTGATGAAATTGGGCATTTCATCTGTGAAGACTATAACATATTAACTACGATGATTTGTCTTGATCATGGAAGTGGTGACTTCTAGTTAATATGTTGATATGTTTTAAGAGTTAAGACATATTGAACTGGACCGCTGTGAGATTTATTATTCTCCTAACGACTGTCAATTGAATAATAAATCTCACGACTTGTATTCACATGAACTCTTAATCCTGAGAGAATAATAGACCTGATCATGAAATGTAGGTTGCTTTGATATATCAGGAGTGAGATCTAAAGTAACGGTCAAAACCTCAGTATGTTGGGCAGCCACATTTAGTGTTGATGGAACATATATTCTCAAGATGGAATTCATAGTCTCTTAACGGAGATATAAAATATTCCCTTGAGATAAGTTTAATGGGTACAGTTATTCAGAGAGTTAGGCCTAACCACTTTAGTAAGACTAAAGTATATATTTATGAAATTGGATTTCATAAATATATGGTGAATAACACAAAAGGATTAAACCGGGTACTCAAGGATTAAGATGTAGTAATTAACAAAGTGGCTGTCTATATTCATGACTTTGTATTACTACGAATATTTTATGAAGGGGTTGCATGTATAATAAAGTCTTGGGATATAATTTATTAATGAGGCCTAGAGTGCAATTATATTTATATAGTGGTATTAAATATAATTAATGGTAACTTTGGACGTGTCAAGAGTTGACAGAAAAGCCCAAGGCCCATTGGAGCTAGTGTCTTATTTGTTCCCTTTTGGTTCCACTCCAAGCCACACACTAAAGCCCAATTGGGAAAGCCCAAAAGGCTAGCCCAATTAGATAATCAGTTATGTGGAGAGAAACATACAGAATTTTATAAAGAATAGAATGGTTTGTATGTTTAATTAGAAAGAAAATAAAATATAAGGAAGAGAGACACTCTTTCATATTCTCTCTAGAAACATAGAACTGATTGAGAGACCACACATCTTGGGCATCAAGTGGAATTGGAGTGAAGATTGAAAGTCTTCCCGAGTACTTCTTCATTCGATTTTGAATTTCACCGCATCAAGGTACACTCTCTTGTTCTTATATTCTGAAACCTACATAGTGTATGTTATCAATTACGAATGAAGTAGATCCGTTTATTTTCCGTTGCGTATGTTTTGTATGCGATGCAAACATGATGATTTTCTAACAAAAATGTCTTACTGGCCTTGGAAGAGAGAGATGATGCAAAAAGATCGGAGGAAAACGACAAAAATCTCCAAAGATAGCTTGACCGGTTGGTAGGGAGAAAAGGTATTTGAAAAGGTTTTGAAAAAGTGAAGAAATCACGTGAAAAAGACCTTTTTAAAAATACTCAGCCCGATTTTCGATCGATCGAAAAACAGATTCGATCAGTCGAAAATCCTTCGATTGATCCAGTATCAATCGAGAACTGATCGAAACACACAGAGAGTTTTCTGAGATTTAAAAACATTTTCGATCGATCGAAAGTCTGGAAAAATGAATTTTTTGAAAATTGAAACAAATTAGCTCAAAATCTCCTTAAAGCATTAGATTTTAAGACAAAATGCATGAGTATGAGATGAAATGTTTTTCCAAAAACCCATGTTTTCAACCCAGATCTCTCAATGTAAGATTATCTCTCAATATCCCTCAACCATTTAGACAGGCAAACATGTTTTGCATCAATTTTCAGAAATATTCAAACTCGGTTGGTCAGGCCAAAAACACACACAATAACATGTACACAGTTTAGCAAAGAATAACTTGTGTAGTGTGTGCAACTAGCATAAGCAAGAGAAACATGTGAGGTGATATGCACATATTGATTAATCACAATTTCTACAAAATCCATCACATGAAATTGAAAGAGACTATTACTTAAAGAGTTACATCATATAACTCTCACATCTCCTAGAATAAAAGCTTGCAATCATGTAAGCTTCTTGATTTGCCTCATTATTCAATTTAATTGATTAGAAACTTAATAATAAAGCTGGGATAATGTACACACCAATTTTATTTGAATTTGTCAGATTTTTATAGCCCAATAATGTACACACCAATTTTAATAGAGGCTACACCAAATGTTCTTTTTGTGCATGTGCTACACTTTCTCGAGCACAAAATCTTACGATATGCACTAAGGTGTTCATGATTGGCTAATAAACTGTGATGAGATGGTTATTTATGCCTTTCTCAATAAGAACAAGTCCGACAATCAAAGACATGAGACTTCAAGATCAAGATCATGTGATCAACAAATATAGCATCTTCCCACACAACATGCACAACAAAACTTTAGCTAGTAAAGTGCAATCGCCATAAGTGCATCAAAGCTAAACAAGGTACATAAACACGTTATGCAAAATTTGATTGACCAACATTGTCTTCAGATTCAAAGAAAAATAGCAAAAACACAATTTGCAAAAAAAATTTTTTTTTTTTTTTTTATAAAAGAAACACACATCCTAGAATGAAATGCATGAATGTTATGCAATGCAAATCTTAGAAACAAAGGTCACAAAAGGTAGAGCAATGAAGCACAAGGACCATGTCAGACAGACTCAATTAAGTTGAGCCTTTTGCATCCAAAACATTTTAGATGCAATTCTTGCATTGGAGTTATGATTCACATTAGAATTCTGAGAAACTCCAGGATTGGAATAAAGGTTTAACACCTTTACCAATTCACCAATAAGTACCATTGGATCATGTGCTTGGGGCACAGGTACTTTAAGTTTACTTGCTCGCTTTGCAGCTTGCAGCTTAAAACAATTTGGACGAATGTGTCCAGACTTTCCACAAAAATGACAAACCCATGCAGGCTTATCATGCAACTTGCCCTTATTAGAAGTAGAAGCTCTAGAATGAGAAGCTTGAAGATCAACCATAATCTTCCTAGGTGGAGCAACATCTACAGATTTGACAGGTTCACTCACCAAGGGTTTGACAATCTCACTCTTAAGAGGTTCAGAAGAGGGAACAAATTTAGTGGAAGAAGATTCAAGCACATAAATACTTTCCTCAAAACCTAAGCCAGTTTTGTCAGAGGGAGACTTTTGAACACTCAGTATGTGATCAAGTTTGGAGCTTGCAGACCTATTAGTTTGTTCTCTAGCAATAGATAATTCAAGTTCCAAATATTTGACTTTATCAAGTAAAAGCATGTTCTCAGTTTTCACATTATTCAAAAGCTCATTTGCATCAAACAATTTCACAAGTAAATTTTTCTTTTCAAGTTCCAAAGAAGCAATTTTCTTCAAGCCTAAATCAACATTCATGGCATCCTTTACAGCAACTTTGCAAAGTTTATTATAGGCTTCCTGTAAATCTGCATCCTCAGAGAGTTCCCCATCAGAAGGGTTCTCTTTAACAGATATGCTTTCATTAACTACAGTAGTAGCAGTGAAAGCAATGAAGTTTCCATCCTCATCACTAGCGGATTCATTGTCAAAAACTTCATCATCACTAAGGGTTACAGCCATAGCCTTACCCTTGGACTTCAAGTATGTAGGACATTCAGATTTCAAATGACCATACCCTTGACAACCATAACATTGTTGTCCCAAAGAATTATTAGAAGGTTGACCTACTTTCTCTTTAGGTTTTTCAGTGTTATTAACCTTAGTGGGATCATTCCTCCTAAAATTTCTAGGTTCAGCAGTGTTCTTGCCTCTTGCCCTTCTGTTATTATTCCTAAGAAAATTTCTAAAGTTCTTAGCAAGATAGGCAATCTCTGTAGCAGAGAGTTCATCATCAAATCTACCATCCTCAACATCATTAACAGACTTAAGCGCCATTGATTTGGATTTGTTTGTCTTGGGTAGGTCCAACTCATAGGACTGAAGAGATCCTACAAGTTCATCAACAGGGATGGAGTCCACATCCTTGCTCTCAGTGATGGCAGTCATTTTGGGTCTAAAATCCTCAGTTAAAGATCTAAGAATCTTCCTAACAATTTTAGGTTGATCATAGATTTTACCCAAATTATATGCAGAATTAACAATGTCATTCAGTTTAGCATAGAACTCATCAAAAGATTCATCATCATTAATTCTAATGCTTTCAAATCTAGTAATTAATTGCTGCAACTTATTAATCTTAACAGCCTTTGTGCCTTCATGCACAGTCTGGAGGATTTTCCAAGCAGTATGAGCAACCTCAACATTAGAGATTCTCTTAAATTCCTCCATGGAAATAGCATTAAAAATAGCATTCATAGCTTTGCTATTGAAAGCGGCTGCCTCCTTTTGAGAAGTTTGCCACTCACTCACAGGAGTAGTGGGCTTCTCCCATCCATACTCAACGGAATTCCAAACTCTCTCATCAATGGATTTCAGGAATGCTTTCATCCTTACTTTCCAATAAGCATAATTGTTTCCATCAAAGTGAGGTGGAAAAATAAGAGAGTGTCCGTGTTCCATGACAACAGGGGTCAAGGATCAGCAAAAAGATCAAACACAAAAGCAACCCGCTCTGATACCACTTGTCAGTTCGTTTAGACCCTTTAAACCCAACAGATTAACCTAGAGAATTAGCCAAGTGATTAACTTAGGTAATTTAAGCAGAACTAGGTTAACACAAGTAATCAAAAACAATAAAGCAGCGGAAAATAAATAACACAAAGATCTGATGACCCAGGAAAACCAAACCGGTAAAAAACCTGGGGAGGATTTAACCTAGCTATCCTCAAGGTAAAAATGAATTCACTATGAAAGAATTGAAGTTTACACAATAAGACTTAGACCACTAACATCCTATTGCTACCCAAGTGTAGGAAACTTACTACCATGACCCCATGATAGCTCCGAGATCCATGGACTCCTTCTTTCTTGAATTCTTCAGCAATCCACAAGTGCACCTGCTTGTATTTCTTTAAGATCTTTGATTCTGCAACTGTATGATTTACCAAGCTCTTGACATGAGTCTTGAGTTTGGAAACCCTAAGTGTATGTGAAGGTAAACACCTCTAGATCTTACAATGAGATTCACAAACACAGCAAAACTGAACTCTAAAAACGTGGCTAAGGTTTTCCCTTATATACTTAGGGCAAAACATAAAACCCTATACATTAAATGGGCTAGGGCTGAGTTGGAAAAATCTGCAAAAAATCAATCTGCACGACTTTCGATCGATCGAGTCTAATTTTCGATCGATCGAGTCAGGCAAAAAGTGCACAGTGAATTCTGCATAAAACTCGATTCCAACTTTACATTAAGAGCCATACTTTGAGCAAGTCTAACACACAACTTAAAGAATGTTTTGATCATGATTTGCCAACATTACAAATTGAAGTTCTAATACATTAGTTCCTAATTCTTAGAACCTAACAATCTAAACCTTCAAGGATGGTCTTAGAGTCACAAACAGGAGAGTTTGTGTTGCTAAACCTTTAAGTGGGTTCTCAAAGTCATAAACGTGCGTGTTTGTGTTTTGCAAAGGCCAAGGAAAGAAGTAATCCGTGGACTCGGAGCTATCATAGGGTCGTGGTAGTAAGTTTTCTACTCGAGGTAGCAATAGGATGTTAGTGGTCTAAGTCGCTATTTTATAAACTTCAATTCTTTCTAGTGGATTTGTTGTTTTACCTTGAGAATAGCTAGGTTAAATCCTCCCTAGGTTTTTTACCGATTTGGTTTTCCTGGGTCATAATATTATTATGTTCTTTATTTTTTCGCTGCTTTACATGATATGATTGTTATTGTTTTAACCTAGATCTGCATAATAAACCTAAGTATGCACTTGGTTAATTAATTAGGTTAAATAATCTAGTTTACAGGGATCTAAATTCTTACAAGTGGTATCAGAGCGGGTAGCTTTTTTGTGTTAGATCTTTTGATCTAAGAGTTGATCCTTGATCCTTATTGTCATGGATAATTTTAAGTGTCTTACTATTTTTGATTGTGATGATTTGAATAAAGGACACTGTAGTTTCTGTTGATCTTTTTGATGCCTATAAAACTCTTCGTAAGGAATTATTGAAAATTATGAGAATTGCTAAGAAATTCAAGGAAGAGTTAAAATTGGCTAATCTTAAAAAAGAGGAATTGGTTGTTAGATTAGATGAATCTAATAAAAAGAATGAATTTTTGAGAAATTAAATTTCCTCTCAAGATGAGAAGATGAAAAGCTTGGAACAAGAGTTAGCTGAATCTAAAGCTAAAATTGAAAATTTAACTAGTTCCAAACCTGCTGTTGATAACAGAAGTGTTTCTGTTTCTCTTAAGCCTAAAACTGAGAAAGTTTATATCCCTCATTTCAAGAGAAATAATAAAGAAAATGCTTATTTTGCTAAGTTAGACAAAGGTAAAAGTTCTGATGTAGACACTGAAGTTTCTAAACCTAAGTCTAAACCTACTGTTAGAGAGCATAAGAAATATGTTTTTGTGCCTACTTGTCACATTTGTGGTGTTGTTGGTCATATTAGACCAAATTGTTCTTGTTGAGGCAAAAACCAAAATCTGAGACTAGATTTGTTGTTAGGAATACTGATGTTCCTAAATTTGTTCCTGTTTGTCACTTTTGTAGTGTCTTCGGTCACATATGTTCTAATTGTCATAAATTGAAATTTAAGCATTCTGTATTTCAATCTAGGATATGTGATGATATTTCTCTTTCCATAAGTCCATACAATTTGTTTCATATTCCTTTGAAAAATTTAAGCTTGTTGGCTTGTGAAAGGAATTTGCAGGATTTTAGTCTTTTTCGAAAGATTGGTGTAATCCCTCAAATACACTCTGCTTCTCATGGATTTTCACCTACAAAGCCGAAGACTCGTGCTATATGGGTGAGAAAAGATTCTCTAAGGTGAGTATTGCTGACTTGTCCTTGATTTAATTCTTTCAATTAATTGTGGACATATTTTCTTTTAGTTTTTGGTTGTTTTATTTTCTTCGGTTGTTTTGATTATTAAAAAATCCAAAAACATTGAAAAATTTCAAAAAGACAAAAATATTTTATTTTGTGTCTAGTTTTACTTTTCTTGAGGGTTACATGAGTTATGATATCTCTCTCTTAATTTAAAACATGCTTGATATTGTGGAGAAACATAAAAAGTATGTGTTCTATAAGTGCTAAGCTATATTTTGATTTTGTTTGAGTATGTACTAGTTTGTACATGTACTCAAGGGTTAATTAAGAAATTTATATTTCTTATTTGTGTACCCTCTATAGCTTGGTTAAGCACTGTCATGCATTGCATTTTCATTTTTAATCATTTAGCATAATGTGTGCTTTTAGTTTTGGTCATAAATTTTTTTAAACCAAAAAGATTTTTATGTGTTTTGTATTATATATCTTGGATTTATAATCAAGGTTGGCCATATTATCTTTACATAACATGTTTATGTACTTTGTTTAGCTTGGATGAGCTTATTTTATTGCACTTTACTAGTTTGAGCTTCGTAGTGCATGTTGTGTGGGAAGATGTTTATAGTTTTTGATTACATGATTTTGATCTTGAAGTCACATGCCTTTGATTGTCAGACTTGAACTTATTGAGAAAGGCATAAATAACCATCTCACCACTGTTTACTAGCCAATCATGAACACTTTAGTGCACATCGTAAGATTTTGTGCTCGAGAAAGTGTAGCACATGCACAAAAAGAAAATAAGGTGTAGCCTCGGTTAAAATATTAAAATTGGTGTGTACATTATTGGGCTATAATAATTTCACAATCAAATAAAATTGGTGTGTACATTATCCCGGCTATTTTAATAAGTTTCTGATCAATTGAAATTGGTGTGTATATTATGAGGCAAATCAAGAAACTTACATAATTGCAAGCTTTTAATCTAGGAGATGTGAGAGTTATATGATGTAACTCTTTAGGTGATAGTCTCTCTGAATTGTATGTGATGAATTGTGTAGAAATTGTGATTACTTACTATTTACATATCACCTCACATGTTTCTCAAGCTTTTGCTAGTTGCACACACTACACAAGTTACTCTTTGCTAAATTTTGTACATGTTATTGTGTGTGATTTTGTTGTGACCATCCAAGATTGAAAATTTCTTGATTTTAATGCCAAATGTGTTTAATGTTTGAGTTTTGGTCAAATTGGTTGAAAAACTTGTTTTTGAAAGATCTGGGTTAAATTCATGTGTTTTTGAAAAACTTTTAGTCTCATACTCATGTATTTCATTCATGAAATATTGTTCTTTGAGGAGATTCTGCATAAAATTGCACTATTTATCAAAAATTTAAGTTTTCCAGATTTTTGATCTATCGAATCTGTCTCTCGACCGATAGAAATTGCGATTAAAATTTTGGTTTGAATCTGCCTGGTTCGATTGGTATTCAATCAATACTCAATCGATCGAAACTGAAAAATTTTCAGTTCCTAAGTTTTTGACCAAATTTTTTTTTTCATGCATCATTTATGTTTAGGATTCACATGAATTGCATTGTTTTCTGTATCCATCTTGCAGTTTTGCAGTAATATCTCTCATTGTTTTCACATATAGCATGCATACACTTTGCTAAATTGGGTACTCAACTTGAATTAAAAATTGATTGATTAATTTTTGTGTCTTTTGTACATTTTAGTATATGCTATTTTTCTTAATGTGTAAACTGCAGAAAATATTTTTTTAAGAGATATAATGGATAATAATGTGCAAATATTTTCTTTACTCATGCAACTATTTATGGGTCACATAGTGTCAATTTGCATTTATTGAAAGAGAGAATATTTTCTTCATGTGTATCCTCAACTCAATTTTTTTTAGGTTTGTGTGTTTTTATTTATCTCCACCTCCTAAATTTTCCCCAAAACTGTTTTTCCCAAAACTCATTTTGTTTTTCCTATTTTTATAGGGGGAGAAAAGTTTTTTTTAACCTTTGTTGTTCATAGGGGGAGTTGTTGCTTTTCCTAGGGGGAGTTGTCTCTATTTTTTATAGAGTTGAATTGTTTTGTATTCCCTTAATTCTCTATTTTCTCTTATTCTCTGTTGCGTATGTTTTCTGTCTACCTTTTGATTGGGTTGTCTTTGTCAATACGTGACAAAAAGGGGGAGAAATAGATGAAATTCGGAATAGGTTTTTAAAAATGTTTTGTTTAGGGGGAGTTATTATTGTTTTTGAAATTGGGAGAATATAAATTTCTTTTTGATATATCTAACTTAGGGAGAGAGTTATAATTTGCTTTTGTTTTTATATTATGTTTCATATTATTGTTTATATGTCTTTCTTTCCATAAATGCGGTGATGTGCTCTTTTGAGTGTTTTCCGGAAAGACAAGTGCATTCTAATCAAGGCCTTCTACCTCTTCTTGCAACTTTCAGGTTAAAAGTCTTACATTGGGATTTGTGATGTATTTGGGCATTTTATTGTATTGGTTGTTCTTGTATTTGAGCATTTCATTTTGTATGTGAGTTTTGTCACGAATTGCCAATGGGGGAGATTGTTAGGTTCTAAAAGTTTAGAACAATTGGCAAATCCTGAACACAAACTTGTCTAGATATAGATCTTAGAGTCTATAGGTTTTATTAGACAATGCTCAAGGTGATTCAAGTCAAGATTCAAGAACAAGTAAGCTGCAGAAAGAAGAATTCAGAAATTGCCTAGTTCGACCGATCGAAAAACAGGCTTGACCGATTGAAAATCATATCTGCAGAATTTTAATTAAGCCCAAACAACAGCTCAAGCCCATTAAGGATTAGGGTTTCAGATCTACTTCTCCCACTATATAAAGAAAACCCTAAGCATGTTTTTATAAGGCTTTTTATAGAGAGAAGAGTGTGCCTCTTTTGTATTTAGGGTTTTGTTCCTAAAAAGCTCTCTCATATCTTTTACCGGTGTTATTGTTTGAAGAATCTCAAGATCCGGTGTTGTTGAAGTTGCTGCATTCTCTAGTCATCAAAGGTGTTGATGATCTAAACTATCAAGGGTGGTCTTGGAGTCACAAACAGGAGAGTTTGTGTTGCTAAACCTTTGAGTGGGCTCTCAAAGTCATAAGCGTGGGTGTTTGTGTTTTGCAAAGGCCAAGGAAAGAAGTAGTCCGTGGACTCGGAGCTATCATGGGGTCAGAGTAGTAAGTTTTCTACTCGAGGTAGCAATAGGATGTTAGTGGTCTAAGTCGCTATTGTATAAACTTCAATTCTTTTTAGTGGATTTTTTGTTTTACCTTGAGGATAGCTAGGTTAAATCCTCCCCAGGTTTTTGACTGGTTTGGTTTTCCTGTGTCATCATATCATTGTGTTCTTTATTTTTCCGCTGCTTTACATGATATGATTGTTATTGTTTTATCTTGCTGGGTCATCATATCTTGCTACTACTTTGAGTGATATTGAGCCTGAGGATGATTCCAATAATGAAGATGACGGAATCTTGAATGCCTTCACTGCCACTGTTAATCCTACTGAGGGGATTGTTGAAGATGTGGATGAAGAAGAAGAATTGGTGGAATCCAAGTTTGAGAAAATGGATGATCAAGATGACATCCATACAGCCTATGAGAAATTGTACAAGCTTTCTGAGAAACACAAGAAACTCTATAGGCTAGCCACCAAGAAGCTCAGTGATGTGGAACTTGATCTTGAAGAGTTCTCCACAAAGTTTGATGAAGCAAATCAGACTAGTGGAGCACTGAAGTTTGAAAAAGATTTCTTGACTGAAAAGACCAAGAAGCTTGAAGCAGAGCTGTTTCAAGTTAGAGCTCAATTGGAGAGAACTTCAAGTGCAAAGCTTGACGAGATGCTCAGCATTCAGAAATCTGCTTCAGATTGAACAGGTTTAGGGTATGGTCTTTCTTCCTCTAATATTGCTTCTACTAGTACTACTGTTTTTGTTCCTCTTGCTAATAATGTTGAAATTGAGAATAATATTGTTAAAGATGAATTAGCCAGTGAGAACTTAGACAAGGGTAAATCTATTTTAGGAGCACCTCCTAAACAGGATAAGAAAAATGTTAAAAACCCTAGGACTAAGAAGGCTAACTCTCAAAAGCCTAAACAGAAGAAGCAGCATCTCTGTCATCATTGTGGTATTGCCGGTCACACTCGACCAAATTGCTATAAGTGGTTAGCCACTCAACAAAGCAACGACATGATAGCATCTGGAAACCAAAATCAGTTTCAATCCTCTTTTGCTCCTCTTGGAGATCTTCTCAAAGCCCTTATGTTCCTTTCTAAATTAAATGGTTTTAATTCTTCCCCCTCACTACCGGTTCAAGGATTTAATCAGAGGAAAGGTTCCTTCAAATTTTGGAAGGAAAAGGATTCCAAGTGATTCTATCACTTTTTTTTTCTCTCTCGTCGTATTTTTGTTTTTGCATAACTTGTGTGTCTTTAAGTTTTGAGTCAGTCTTGTTTTTGTTGCTTTGCTTTATTTTGCTTAACATGTTTTTGTTTGTTTATTTTTCAGTTTTGTTTAATTTTGTGTTGTTTTCAAAATAAAAAAAATTTGAAAATTTGAAAAATACAAAAACAGTGTTTGTTTTATGTACATTGGTACTTGAGCACCTTGGATGGCCATTGAAACAAAGTTTTCTAAACTTTGTATCACTTGTAGCTTAAATGAGCATCTCTATGCACAACTAAGCAAGTGAGCTTTGTGGCTCATGTTTGTGATGAGTAAGGTTAAGTGATCTCTTGTACTCAACACTCATATCACTCTTTTTGGACGGATAGGACTAGAAAATCTTAAGAGAAAGGCATAAATAACCATCTCACCACTGTTACCCGCCAATCATGAAATGACATCTGTATGCTTCGGCATAGCAAAAGTGCAATGTCAAAAGCTTAACATCATTGGGTATTTCTTTTCTTTCTTATATATGCCCATGCATGGTCTACTTAAAAGAAAAATATGCAAAGAAAATTAAAAAGCAAAAAGATCAAAAATGCTTTTAAATTTGATTGCAAGAGTGTTTTCTAGGAGATGTGGGAGTTATAGGATGTACCTCAAAGGTGATAGTCCCCATCAAACAATTATGATTGTGTGTGAGTTAAAGTGAATTTCTCATATCTCAAATCGTCATAACATGCATACACATTTGCAATCTTGCGATGTTTTTCACACACAACACACAATACTCTTTTCTACTCTCAGTACATGTGCAGGTACAATGTGATTTGGTCATCACAAGTTTTATATGTGCTAATGTATACTCACTAAATTGTCTTCACTTGTTTTTGAAATATAAAATTGGTTAGACTTGTTTAGTGTGTGTGTGTGTGTGTGTGTGTTTTAGATCCATGTGCTTAAAATTGTTCATTGAGAGATGATTTTGAAAGTTCAAAATGTTGATTGGATCATTGGTTGAGCTGCATGTCTGATTGCATTCATGTCTATGTTTTTCTCTTCTTGAAAAACTGCTTTTAAAAGCTAGCTCGACAGCTCCTTAACACCTCCTTAATACCTAGCTGTCTGTCGAGCTTCTCAGCTTTTTCTTATCGCAATCTCTACAGCTTCTCAACACTTAGTGGATCGATCGAGAAAGTTTTTGGACCCTTGATAGGTCCTCAACGAAGTGTGTTCCTCAACACATTCTCAATACCTGCATCTGTCGATGGCCAAAATCTCGACACTTACCTCGACACTTGTCTCGATACCTCTCGACACCTCTATCTATCGAGAATTACTGAGGGCCTATATATTCTTTCTGCGTGATTTGCGATCCTTTTCTCTCAACCTCTCCCTCGACACTTCCTACTTTTCACCTCCCAAAACTCTCTCACTCACTCCAATCTTCTTCCTTGAGGTTTCTTCAAGCTTTTTCAAGATTTTCTTCATCTGGTAAGCTTCTAATCTCTTATATTTCATGCATTTCATGTTTTCAAATCTAGGTTTTGGGGTTTTTTTTTTTTTTTTTTTTGAAATTTTGGGGTTTTTCAAAATTGAAGAGTTTACTTTTAAATTTTTGGGATGGGTGTTATAGTTTTAATCTCAAAAACTTCATGCATTGCATTTCAGTTGCATTTTAACTGTATGGCCATGCATTTAGTTGTGTGTTGAACAGTTTGTGTGCTGGTAGGATTGGATTGAGCTGAGCCCATGATGCAATTTCTATTGCATGTCACATGTTCATGCATTTTCCATGCATACGTAACTTTTTTTCTTTCCTTTTTTTTCAATATACTTGTTATATTTGAACTGTTTTGGAGCTTTTCTGATTGTCTCCTCTTTTCCCTCTCTTTTCGTTTACGTTAGTCGTGTCTATGGCACCCAAATGTAAATCCGTTCCGTCCCAGAACCCTCTTCGTCTTGGGGCATCTACCTCTACTAATCCTACCCCCTCCTCTATTCGGTTCCATGATGAGGATGTCCGTAAGGACTTCGCAGAGAACTTTTCTAAACGAGGTGTTCATTCGGAACACCAAGTTATCTTGACGGACTTCTCCGACATTGACCTACCCACTATCATTTACAGTAAGGGATGGGAGTCATTGTGTGACGTCCCGATCACATGTCCATCCGTGCTTATTCAGGAGTTTTACTCCAACATACATGGATTTGATTTTTCAGTACCTCTCTTTCATTCTCACGTTCGAGATAGCGCATTGTGGTCATACCGGAGTTGGTTTCTGATGTGCTCTATGTCCTGAGGGTAGAGCATCCTGACTACCCCGATTGTGAGTGTTTGAGGACTGTGTCCAAAGACGAGATGATCTCTGCCTTCTGTGAGCGCCCTTGTGATTGGGGTGAGCGTCAGTTCACACCATGTAGGCCTTTTGCTAAAGATCCTAGATTCCTAAACGTGGTGATGACTTTTGTTTTGCACCCTCTTTCTCACTATAACTCTATCACAGAACCTCGTGCTTGATTTTTGTTGTCACTTATAAAGCACCTCACTATAGATTTTTCCTCTCATTTTATTTTCTCCATTCTAGATGTCTATAGGGATACGGCTACCCATGATAAGCTCATTTTCCCTTCAGCTATCACGCGGATTTTGTGCCATTTTCTATTCCATTTCCCTCGTCTGACCATTTCTCTATCATGTGTGCCATAGACGCCGCTACCGTTAAACGTAGCGAGGCGCAGTTTAGGTCACGACAGCCAGGGTCAGCAGCTCCTCCCTCCCGTTCAGCTCCATCTCACTCTGCTCCACCTACATCCGTTCCTTCCTCCTCTAGGGGCAATGTGTCATTAGGAGACATCATGGCGCAGCTTCAGCGCATGGATGCTCACCTTGATACGCTCTCTTGATGAGAATCAACAAGCTTTCAAGGATCCATTGCAAGTTCCAGTTGGGCCTATTACTAGAGCAAGATCCAAGAAGATCAAAGAAGCACTTAATGGGCTGATTCAAGAGATTTGGGCTGATTCTATCGCAGGACATTCCAGGTGGGGCCCAAAGGAAGATAAAGGCATAATAAATTTAATCCAAGCTATTGAGAGCTGATCAGACTTAATTGGGCGCTATTTATGGCATGGAATTATGGCTGATTGACTTTCCAGCTCTAAATCAGTTAATAGATACTTTTCCTAATTTAGATCTTCTAATTTTGGACCAGATCTTCCTTAATTTTAGGCTTTTATTATTTAGAACGTTTTTTAGGGTTTTTCCTATTTTGGATCTGCTATTTTCAGACCAAATCAGTTTTTAATTAGGGTTTTATTATTTAGTACGTTTTTTAGGTTTTCTACATTCAGCCATGCCTTATAAATAGCATGCACTCATTGTAATAGAAGGGATTATTGAATAAAAATCAGAAAAGGTGAGGCTTTGCTCTTCTCTTTGGTTCTTCAAGAACTGTGAACTTATCAAGGATTCTTCCTTGTGGCGTTCAAACTTATACCTTTGGTTCGTGATTCCTTTATATAATCATTGGGTCAAGGTCCGTCACTTATACCTTTGGTTCGCATTTCTCTTATAAACGTTGGGTCAGGGTTTCTATCAAAAATCTGAATTTTAGTTTTCTTGGGCAATATTCCAATATTGTTTGTTGGGTCTCAAAGCGAGTCTGTTGAGGTTCGCATCATCTCTTCAGAGTTGTATCAGGTGAATGTTCGTATCGGTCGTATTGCACGACGGCAGGCAGTCATGGGTGGCTTTGCTCTTGAGACTCCTCCTCCACCTCCACCTCTTCCAGTGGCTTTTGAGTCTGAGGCTGATGATGATGGTGATGAAGATGATGCTTCTGATGATGATGGAGATGCTAGCTCTACCGATGAGATGTCTACTTGACACTCTTCCCTTTGTCACTCGTGACAAAAAGGGGGAGTAGTTTTGGTCTATAAGAGTAGTCATATTTAGGGGGAGAGTTAGTATAGGACCATTTTTCTGTAAGGATTAGTGCCTTTAAAGCCTATTGTAATATGCCATGTATGATATTATGTATGACATTATGTATTAAATGATGTATGACTTAATATTGTGATTAATAAAGTTGCTTTATTCTTATCTAAAATGATAGAAACATGAATATTTAGACATTATCATATAGTCCATGAGATGCATAGTATGTGATTTATGTGATTTAGTCACAAAAGATATAGATCACAAGTTCTTTGTAAACTCAGAATTTTGGTTTGTAGTCAGTGATGAAATTGGGCATTTCATTTGCGAAGACTATAACATATTAACTAAAATGATTTGTCTTGATCATGGAAGTGGAGACTTCTAGTTGATATGTTGATATGTTTTAAGAGTTAAGACATTTTAAACTGGACCACCGTGAGATTTATTATTCTCCTAACGACTATCAAATGAATAATAAATCTCACGACTTCTATTTGCATGAACTCTTAATCCTGAGAGAATAATGGACCTGATCATGAAGTGTAGGTTGCTTTGATATATCAGGAGTGAGATCTAAAGTATTGGTCAAAACCTCAATATGTTGGGCAGCCACATTTAGTATTGATGGAACATATATTCTCAAGATGGAATTCATAGTCTCTTAACGGAGATATAAAATCTTCCCTTGAGATAAATTTAATGGGTTCAGTTATTCAGAGAGTTAGGCCTAACTACTTTAGTAAGACTAAAGTATATATTTATGGAATTAGATTTCATAAATATATGATGAATAACTTTAAAAGGATTAAACCGGATACTCATGGATTAAGATGTAGTAATTTACAAAATGGTAGTCTACATTCATGACTTTGTATTACTACGAATATTTTATGAAGGAATTGCATGTGCAATAAAGTCTTGGGAAATAATTTATTGATAAGGCCTAGAGTGTAATTATATTTATATAGTGGAATTAAATATAATTAATGGTAACTTTGGACTTGTCAAGAGTTGACAGAAAAGCCCAAGGCCCATTGGAACTAGTGTCTTATTTGTTTCCTTTTGGTCCCACTCCAAGCCACATACTAAAGCCCAATTGGAAAAGTCCAAAAGGCTAGCCCAATTAGATAATCAATTATTAAGGGAGAAACATACAAAATTTTTAGTGTGAGACTTCTTAATGAAATGAAGGTATGTATGTGTTAGACACTTTCTCATTCTCCCTAGAACAAACACATATAACTGATTGAGAAATCACACATCTTGGGCAAGTGGAATTGGAGTGAAGATTAAAAGTTTTACCAAGTGCTTTTCATCTTCGGTTTTGAAATTCACCATACCAAGATACACTCTCTTGATTCTATATTCTAAAACTTACATAGTGCATGTTATCAATTGCGAATGAAAGTAGATCCGTTAATTTTCCGCTGCGTATGTTTTGTATGCGATACAAACATGTTTTTTCCAACATTTGGTATCAAAGCGGTCTTCAATTTCGAACTTGTATAACATGTTTTGTGCGTTTTGGAATTAGAGATAATAGTTTCAAGTTGTTAGAAGATTATACATTTAATTTTCTGCATGGTTGTAGAAACTATGTTTTTGATAAAAACTGATATTGATGTTATGATGTTGTTTAAATTTGAATTTAAGTATGTTAAATTGATCTTTAAGGTCGTAGCATCAATAGAATTCAGTTTTGATATCAATCTCTATCTACCATGTTCATATGATGGTTGTTTATTCATGCAAAACCGTTGAAAACTGCCTTAGAAAATTTCTAGAAATTCAAGTTTTATGAGTTTCGATTGGTCAAAATTTACTTTCGATCGATCGAGTAAAACAGTGACCAATCTTTTTGAATTGATTGATATTCGACTGCTAGTCGATCGATCGAATTTTCTTTTCGATCGATCGAGAGGCGATCAAGCATCAATCTTACCAGGCAGATGGTCAACCGATCGAAGGGCACATTCGATCGATCGAAAGAAGGAAAATCTGAATTTTTTCTAAGTGTTTTTCAAACTTAAAAGTGTAAGGCTATGTGTAATCAGATTATGCATGTTTTATAATTTAAAAACCTTTATTTTAAAACATCTAGTGGGAGAGAGATACAAGGGTTGGATCTCACGGCCTCCATTGTCAGTTTATAGTAGTATGATTAAGCACCTCGCCTTGGCGTATATGCCTTGCTCCCTTTGGAGGGTGTTTAATTCATGGTAATACAAGTTAAACTTCTTAAAGATAGATGAAGTGTGTTTTTACATCGAGAACGACCATGCTTCCGTGGAGTTACTTGGTGACTCACATTGATTCTAGGCAATGGTATACACTAGACTAAGTATGATGTTAACCTCCCTTTGGAGCTATGTCATTATTACTTAGAGGCTAAAGGAAGCGACAAATTATTTTTGTTTGGTAAAAGTTACCATGATAGTATTAATAATAAGGATAATCCTCGCTTAATCATAGTGATTGATATGACCTCGCTTACGAGGAATATTAATTGCGGGATTGGGTTGTCGTTGTATATATTATATTATGGTTTTATTAAGGTTCCATATTATATGTTTATATGCTAAATTGATAATGTCCAGTTTACTTATTATATTCATGTTTATTATTTTCAGATTTGAACATGGCATCACTTAGCCCACTTGTTACTATTCTTAATCAAAATAAACTGACTGGATCCAACTATGTTGATTGGAAAAGAAATTTAGACATAGTTCTCACTTCTGAAGAGCACAAATATGTGCTTACTAAACGATGTCCTAGCTTTCCTTCATTAGATGCTCCTCTTAAGGAAAAACAATGATATGATCGTTGGCAAAAATCTAATGAGATAGCTAAGTGCTACATCCTAGCATCTATCTCAAATGTTCTACAGCATCAAATGCAGGATGTGGAACTAGCTTCGGACATTATGCTAAGTCTGAAGGAGATGTTTGGTGAGCAAGGCTGTTCTGCAAGGCAAGAAACCATGAGGCAAATTTATAATACCAAAATGGCTGAAGGTAGTTCAGTGAGAGAGCATTGTCTCACAATGATCTCTAATCTAAATACATTGGAAGTTTTGGGTGCTGACATTGATGGAGAATCCCAAGTGGATATGATACTCCAGTCACTACCGGAATCATTCAAGGAATTCAGACTTAATTATAACATGAACAAAAAGATTTACTCTTTGTCTAAATTAATGAATGAGTTGGTAGCGGCGGAAGGCATCCTTGGTACTTCTAATGTTAGTCTTGAAGCCAATGTAGGTGAAGATTCTACTTCTCAACCTAAGTCGAAAGGCAAGGAAGGGTAAGAAGAAGAAGAAGAAGAAGAATAAGGACTTCACCAAGCAAGAGGGTAAACAAATTGCCTTAGGGGTTGCCGACAAAGGAAAGAAGCTAAAAGGAAAATGTTTCCATTGTGGTGAGAAAGGACATTGGAAGAGGAATTGTCCAAAGTTCAAGGCTACCATTAATAAGGGTATGAATAGCTCAATCCTCCTTGAAATATGTTTGGTACAAAATCCCATGGATTCTTGGTGTGTGGATTCAGGTTGTACTAATCATATCTGCAATTCTTTGCAGGAGTTCTAGGAGACCAGAAAGCTTAAAGAAGGGGAATTATTTCTAACCTTGGCCGATGGGAGTACGATTCCGGTTGTAGCTATTGGAGTGTTTAATTTATACTTTGAGTTTAGGGTTTTAATATTGGAAGACTGTTTGTTTGTACCTAATGTTCGTAGGAATTTAATTTCTGCAACTTATTTGGGTAAAATGGATATTGTGCTATCCTTAAAGACAATGTTGTAATAAAGAAGGATAAAATGCTTATCTGTTCTGGCAATATTGTGGATGGTCTTTATATTTTAACTTCTAATAAGCATGAATTATATAATTCTAAATTAGATAATAACTCTCATGTAAAATCATTAAAGAGAAAGTTTCCTTCTACTAATGATGCATATCTTTGGCACTTGCGTTTAGGTCATATTAATCCAAACAGAATTGAAAGACTGATCAAAGATGGTCTCTTTGAGCCATTGGATTTTGTTGAATTTCCAATTTGTAAATCTTGTTTGGAAAGCAAAATGACCAAGCGACCTTTTAATGCAAAAGGTAGAAGAGCCCAAGAGTTGCTTGAATTAGTTCATACGGATGTTTGTGGTCCTATGTCAACCCAAGTAAAAGGAGGTTATGAGTACTTCATCACTTTCACCGATGATTACTCAAGATATGGTTATGTGTACCTAATAAGACGAAAGTCTAAAACCTTTGAAAAGTTTAAAGAGTTTAGGGCTGAAGTTGAGAACCAATTGGATAAACGCATAAAGGCCATTCGATCTAATCATGGTGGCGAATACCTTCTTGGGGATTTCAAGGATTACTTAACTCAAAATGGGATTGTATCCCAATTAACTACACCTGGAACTCCCTAACAAAATGGTGTAGCAGAAAGAAGGAATAGGACTCTTTTAGAAATGGTTAGGTCCATGATGAGTTACTCAACTTTACCTACTTCTTTTTGGGGTTATGCCTTAGATACAGCAATACATCTTTTGAATTTAGTTCCATTAAAATCTATTCCCAAAACACCTATGGAATTGTGGAGTAAGCGTAAGCCTAGCATGAAATATCTCCACATTTGGGGTTGTCCAGCACATGTGTTAAAAGGGAAACCTAATAAATTGGAACCAAAATTGGAAGTGTGTTTGCTTGTAGGTTATCCAAAAGAAACTAGAGGTTATTTATTCTATAGTTGTAAAGATAACAAAGTTTTTGTTAGTACAAATGCTAAATTCTTAGAAAATGACTATATGAATAATTTTACTCCTAGAAGTAGAGTTATTTTGACTGAAATGAATGAATTTGTAAATGAACAACCAATGGATGTAACTAGGGATGATGTGGCTGTATTGAATACACCACAAAATACTACTCATGAGATGTCTAGTATACAGGTGCCTCATCATAATGGGAGGAATGTTAGGCCACCTATAAGATTCATAGGTCTTGGAGAGACTTATGAAGCTATCTCAGAGGAGGCCGAAACTAATCCTTGCACTTATGAAGAAACAATGAATGATATAGATGCACATTATTAGGTCAAGGCTATGAAATCTGAATTAGATTCCATGTATTCCAATCAAGTTTGGGATCCTGTAAAGGCGCCTAACTGCATTAAACCTGTTGGTTGCAAATGGGTTTACAAAAGGAAGAGAGGGATAGATGAAAAGGTTGAAACCTTTAAAGCAAGGCTAGTAGCGAAAGGGTACACACAAAAGGAAGGTATTGATTATAAAGAAACCTTTTCACCAATGACAATGCTTAAATCTATCAGAATTCTCTTATCCATTGTTGCTCATTATGATTATGAGATTTGGCAAATGGATGTCAAGATTGCGTCTCTCAATGGCAATCTTGAAGAGGAAATCTATATGATGCGACCAGAAGGTTTCATAGCAAAGAACCAAGAGCATATGGTATGCAAGTTGAAAAGGTCCATTTATGGACTTAAGCAAGCATCTAGGTCATGGAACATCAGATTTGATCAAGCAATCAAGTCATTTGATTTTGAATAAAATCTTGATGAACCATGTGTGTACAAAAGACATCAAGACAAAGTAGTAATGTTCCTAGTGCTTTAAGTTGATGATATTCTACTTATTGGAAATGATGTAGGGGTAATGTCATCAGTAAAGGTTTGGTTGTCAAGCCAATTTGATATGAAAGACTTGGGTGAGGCTAACTTTATTCTAGGAATCAAGCTTTGGTGAGATCGCAAGAATAAGATGTTAGGCTTATCAAAAGCTGGATATGTAGATAAGGTTCTAGAACGGTTTAGCATGCAAAACTCCAAGAAAGGATTACTTCCTTTCAGACATGGAGTTCTTTTATCTGATGACCAAAGGCCTAAGACTCAAGAGGAAGAAGATAAGATGAGACGAGTTCCTTATGCTTCTGCAGTAGGAAGTCTCATGTATGCCATGCTTTGTACTAGACCAAATATCTGTTATTCAGGTTGGCATGGTTAGCCGTTATCAATCAAATCTAGGACCACAACATTGGCAAGCTGTAAAGCATATTCTCAAGTATCAACGGAGAACGAGAGATTATTATATACTTGTTTACCATTGTGAGGATTTGATTTCCATTGGTTATACAGATTCAGACTTTCAATCGGATCTAGATTTCAGAAAGTCCACTTCAGGTTGCGTGTTCACCTTGGGAGGTGGACCCATAAGTTGGAGGAGTGTTAAGCAATCTTGTATTGCGAACTCCACCATGGAAGTTGAATATGTTGCTGCTTGTGAGGCTGCAAAGGAAGCTGATTGGCTCAAGAAATTCCTTTCTGATCTTGGTGTTATGAGAATGAAGCAAGTTTCTATCACATTGTTTTTGTGACAATAGTAGAGCAGTTGCACAATCAAAAGATCCAAGGAAATCACAAGAAAAGAATGCGCATGTAGAGAAAGTACCACATCATTCGAGACATTGTAGCTCGGGGAGATGTGGAGGTAGCAAAGATTGAAAGTGCAAATAATCTAGCAGATCCTTTTACCAAAGCCTTGCCTCAAAGGACCTTTGAGTCTCATTTGGAGGGAATGGGAGTTAGATTAGTGCACAATAGTCTTTAGGGCAAGTGGGAGATTGTTAGGATTAGTGCCCTTAAATCCTATTGAAATATGCCATGTGTGATATTATGTATGACATTATGTATTAAATGATGTATGATTTAATATTGTGATTAATAAAGTTGCTTTATTCTTATCTAAAATGATGGAAGCATGAATATTTAGACATTATCATATAGTCCATGAGATGCATAGTATGTGATTTAGTCACAGACGATATAGATCACAAGTTCTTTGTAAATTCATAATTTTGGTTCGTAGTCGGTGATAAAATTGGGTATTTCATCTGCAAAGACTATAACATATCAACTAAGATGATTTGTCTTGATCATGGAAATGGAGACTTCTAGTTGATATATTGATATGTTTTAAGGGTTAAGACATATTGAACTGGACCGCCTTGAGATTTATTATTCTCGTAACGACTGTTAAATGAATAATAAATTTCCCGACTTATATTTACATGAACTCTTTATCCTAAAAGAATAATGGACCTGATCATGAAGTGTAGGTTGTTTTGATATATCAGGAGTGAGATCTAAAGTATCGGTCAAAACCTCAGTATGTTGGGCAGCCACATTTAGTGTTGATGGAACATATATTCTCAAGATGGGATTCGTAGTCTCTTAACGGAGATATAAAATATTCCCTTGAGATAAGTTTAATGGGTTCAGTTATTCAGAGAGTTAGGCCTAACCACTTTAGTAAGACTAAAGTATATATTTATGGAATCAGATTTCATAAATATATGAAGAATAACTTTAAAAAGATTAAACCGGGTACTCAAGGATTAAGATGTAGTAATTTACAAAGTGGCAGTCTACATTC
>CM066167.1:26792500-26820000 GCA_033629205.1 Lithocarpus polystachyus | reverse complement strand
TGTTTTGGCCTATCATGGACCTTTGTGGATTGGTGGCAAACTGTTAACGTACTCAAAGCCCATCATAGGCAATGACATAGATTGTGAGTTGGCGGGATGAACTTTGAAAGACTTTGGCCCAAATGGAGCGTACTCATCTTCCCACTCATTAACAATCGAGATAAAAATGACAAAAGAACCAAGTGAAGTTTGTACAAACAAGAATTGAACAAGCTTTTATTAAGATTAAGAAATATGACAAATTGGAATCAAGCTCTCTATCCCTAGCTGTGGATACAAGGGGGGAGTCGCCACCTAGTTTTTGCAATGGTCTAGTAACCATATATATAGTGTCCTCTCAAGGAAGGACCTTTGATCTTACTACTAGAGTATGGGTTTGGAGTTTAGGTACACTTTTGGGAACGTATTAGGCACCCAAGTTCACCCAACCCTAAGGTTAGCCTCCTATCATCATGTCTTATGTCTTAACCCTATTAAAAACTAATTCAATACTTGTATTCTAAACTCACACACATACACACTAATTATGTATCTAACACAACATGGCATCTTTATCCCTAAACAAGCATACTTATCTATCCATAAAGCAAAAGAGAGCCAAACACACATAAGAAACCCTAGCATTCATCTAACATGGCAAAATACTATCATACATCTAAACAAGGTAGCAGCCCTAAACATGATAGCAAGCATATCATCAAGCTAGCAACACATATTTTGAATAAGGCATTAACTTCATACACATATAATAAAGGGGGTTTTAAACAAACAACATGCATGTTCATGTGAATGCATGACTTACCTTACTTACCTTTCAGTAACTCAGCACCTATGGCATTATGCATGAGCATGTGAATGCATGTTCATGGCATTAAATATAAAACCATAATCTAAGCATGTTGAAAGATAAACAAGTATGTGAGGCAGAGGCACAAATACATATGATCATATGAAAAGGCTTTTAAAAAGGGACAAAACACGTGAAACAAACTAAACAAACAACTTAAAGAATCTGGATTAGAGCTTCTAGACAAGTACCTGCGTATGCAGCTAGAGGCTTGCGTACGTAGGAGTTAACTTGTGTATGCATGCTCATGATAGGCGTGCTAGGACTTGTTCAAAAACCTTAGCCTAGAAACCCAAAATAGAAAACAGAGCACAAACAAAAACCTTAATTCTAACTATTTAGCATGCTCAGAACACAACATAACTATAAAACTAACTTAAGCAAACATATAAAACCTAAACTATGTAAAGAAACAGGATTAAAACTAGAAAGAAAGACATAAAAGGAAAAAGGAAAGCAAGAAAGAATACCTTAAAGCAAAAGCTTCTAGGCTTGATTTTTTACCGTTCCCCTCAGTCAAATTTATCACAATTCAATAAAACAGTAATTAGAAACTTTAAACTCAAGTGATTAGGGTCAGAAAATGTCCCAATCAAATAAAAATGACTTAAAGGTGTTTTGTGAAAACTCCATTTTGATTCACTATTTTTTAGTGAATCTTAGGTTTTTCTTGTGAGATTTTTGTGTGTCCCTTTGAAAATGTACCATGTAAGGTTTTTTATAGTGGAAAAAATAGGGTCTGGAATGGCTCCTAGATGATGTGGGATTCATTCCAAACCTTAGCCATTATTGAAAAAAACTTGTCTTTTCCATGCTTCTGAAACCCTAGCTGCATACATAGGATTGTGCCTGCATATGCATGCTTTGGCCTATGTACACTGGCTTTTGACCACGTACATGGGCCGTGGGCTATTTTGGTCTCTTATTTCCAAAAATAGATTTTTTGTGCATTTATAAAAGTGATATTTTCCATTTTAACGCTCCTCAAGTCAATTTGATAACTGATTGGGCTTTAAACTGGCCCTGGACCTTAGATTTTGAGCATCATTGGAGAACAGGAGCTCAAGTCGTAAGGGGTACAAAATGCAGTGTCTACAGATACCCCTTTTTTAATTCGTGAGCTTCGCTAACGGAATCAAAAGAATAAGAAATAGAACATTTAGTTTCTACGTATGGCTCGGGCCCAACCCATGCATACGACACACATGACGCATACATAGGGCGGGGTGCAACTGTGAAGAGTTGCGTGGGATTTGTATGTCCAAAGTCTGACCTTTGTTGCTCTGGAAACAAACAACGACAGGTTCACTATCCCAGAACCTGTTTTGCCACTTGTAAGAAAATGACGAGTGATTCAATATTTTAGAGTCACTTAAAAAGAAAAAAAGAAAACAAACAAGGGTGCTCTTACGAGCTAACCCAAAAAACAACAAAAGGATATAGTCTCTGTGATGTCCATCTGGGGCTCTTGCCTCAAACTTCTCTAGGTGACTTACAGGCTAACCCAACAAACAACAAAAGGATATAGTCTCTGTGGTGCCCATCTGGGGCTCTTGCCTTAAACTTCTCCAGGTGACTTGTTCCTCTTGTCTTCTTCACTTATTTCTCTACCTTTCTTGGTAAGGCTCTTGCCTTGGGTTGACCTTGGTCTCTTTCTTTATCACTATCTTTACCTTTTTCTATGCCTGCATGTTCAATTCTCGAAGGATATATGCACAGGTAGTCTTGATTGTTGGGCCAATTGGAGATAGTGAAAACTCGCTGAGGAGTAGATGTGCATAGGAAGGAATCTTCTGCCTTTCATGACTTGCTTGGGGATGAGAAACTCACTGAGGAGCAATATGGATGGACTCACTGAGGAGTAGTGTAGATGTGTGATCCACTAGGGAAGAATCTTCTGCTTCCTTCATGGTTCACTGAGGACTTTGAGGAAGAATCTTCTACTTCCTCAATGGGGATTTTTTTTTTTTTTTTTTTGTATTGGACTCATTAGGGAAGAATCTTCTGCTTCCTCACTGGGGATTGTTTAAATGTGCTTGGGGGAAGAATCCTTTGCCTCCCCCATGGGGATTATATTCATTAGGGAAGAATCTTCTACTTCCTTCATGGTAATGGTGTTTTTGATGTGCTTGATCCACTGAGGAAGAGTCTTTTGCTTCCTTACTGAGGGTAGTGTTTTTGATGTGTTTAATTCACTGGGGAAGAATCTTCTGCTTCCTTCATGGGGATGATATTCATTAGGGAAGAATCTTTTGCTTTCTTATTGGGGATGGTGTTCTTGATATGTTTGAACCATTAAGGAAAAGTCTTTTGCTTCCTTATTGGGGATGGTGTTCTTGATGTGCTTGAACCATTAAGGATGGTTTTGGGATGTACATGCTTCATGGGGGGAAGAGTCTTCTACTTCCTTTACTGCTCACTGAGGAGTCCTTTGATAATTTTGTGCCTAATTGGGGCAATCTTGAGATGTCCCTCCTTTTGTTTTTTGAAAGAAGAAAGAATTTTTTTTTTTTTTTTATTGTTCATGACAAAACTACACATAGTTTAGCCCTCAAGTGTGTTCTTGCCCTTTCATTTTTCTCAATGGTTACCAACCATTTATTTTTCTTCTTCATTCTTTTCATCCCTCTCATCTCTTTATATCCTCCATAACTCTTCTTTTCTTTTTCTACAAAAACCTCCCTCTCCTCTTTCTTTTTCTCACTTCCTGACTTTCTCATTCTCTTAAACTCTCTCATTCTCTCATCATCTTCTCCAATGGCACCCAAGGCCAAGAAGACCTTCTACGTACTTTCTTTCGATGCATTCCATCTCACGTGCTAGAGTAGGGCAACAAGGTTAATGGGATCTCCCCCATTGACATACCGGCCAAAGAATCAAATTCCCATGGTTGAATCTATATGTTTTCAAGCTTTTTCTCATATTCAAGTTTCTCTCTGATCTTTTGTTTTAATACGTTTTCGGCCATGTAAATGCTTGGGTTTTGTTGTGGGATGTCCCTCCTTTTGTTTTTTGAAAGAAGAAAGTTTTTTTTTTTTTTTTTTGTTCATGACTAAACTACATGCAGTTTAGCCCTCAAGTGTGTTCCCGCCCTTTCATTTTTCCCAATGATTACCAACCAGTTCTTTTTCTTCTTTGTTCTCTTCATCCCCCTCATCTCTTCATATTCTCCATAACTCTTCATTTTTTTCTTTTCTTTTTCTACAAAAACCTCCCCCTCCTCTTTCTTTTCCTCACTTATTGACTTTCTCATTCTCTCAAACTCTCTCATTCTCTCATCATTTTCTCCAATGGCACCCAAGGCCAAGAAGACCTTCTATGTATTTTCTTCCGATGCATTCAATCTCACCTGCTAGAGTGGGGCAACGAGGTTGACGGGGTCTCCACCATTGACATACCAGCCAAAGAATCACATTCCCATGGTTGAATCTGTAAGTTTTCAGTCTTTTTCTCATATTCAAGTTTATCTCTGATCTTCCGTTTTAATGTGTTTCTAGCCATGTAAATGCTTGGGTTTTGTTATGGGATGGGTTTAGATGAAAACCTGACATCTTAGGAAGGGTAGTTTAGGATTGATTTTGGATTGCATGCTTAAGAATATCAAAGAACTGCTTCTGTCTGTGTTCCCGCGTGTGTGGGCTTGGGCCTGCGTGCGTAGCTTGGATTTATGTGTACGCGGCTCTGTTCTTGCGTACGTAGGTCTGTTCTTAGGGCTCTGCATACGTGGGAATGGGCCTCCATACGCAAGGTCCCATCTGCGTATGCAGGCTTTGACCTGCGTACGTGAGGCGCTTGGCAGAAGCCCTACTCTGCCTATTTTTCACTTATTTTTCCTCTGTTTCACTCTCATAAGCAATCCTAAAACACCTTTTTGTTATTTTTGCACCTGAATATCACTGTATCCTTCTTTTTATCTTCATCCTTGCATTAAAATATCAGTTTTCCTAAATTCTGTTGAATCAAGAATCTAATGTCATCTCCTTCTTTTTTTGTTTCCAGTCGTCATCCCCTTATGTTGGTAGAGGGAGCACCAATAAGGTGGTGGAGTGGTACATCCTTCTTGTACTCGAAACCAGGGCCAACATTCGGGAGGTGGGCTTTGAGCCTATCATTGGTCTTTTTCCGTAGAAGTCTGCGAGCGCTACCTTAGGGTTCCGCATGTTGGGGTTTATGCCCTAAAATCCAATTTATTAGCATGTCATAAATAATTAAATTGTTTAATTATGACTATTTATAAATGAACTAACAGGACATTATCATAGTCCATGAGATGCATAGTATGCGATTTATGTGAAAAGTCACAGAAGATATAAATTGCAAGTTCTTTGTAAACTCAGAATGTAGTTCGTAGTCGGTGATGAAATTGGAAGTTTCATCTGCGAAGACTATAACATATCAACTAAGATGATTTGTCTTGATCATGGAAATGGAGATTTCTAGTTGGTATGTTGATATGTTTTAAGAGTTAAGACATATTGAACTGGACCGCTGTGAGATTTATTATTCTCCTAACGACTGACAAATGAATAATAAACTCACGATTTCTATTTACATTAACTCTAAATCCTGAGAGAATAATGGACCTGATCATGAGATGTAGGATATATCAGGAGTGAGATCTATAAGTTACGGTCAAAACCTCAGTATGTTGGGCAGCCGCATTTAGTGTTGGGCAGCCGCATTTAGTGTTGATGAAACATATATTCTCAAGATAGAATTCATAATCTCTTAACGGAGATATAAAATATTCCCTTGAGATAAGTTTAATAGGTTTGGTTATTCAGAGAGTTGGGCCCAACCACTTTAGTAAGGAGTTACTAAAGTATATATTTATGGAATTGGATTTCATAAATATATGATGAATAACATAAAGGATTAAACCAGGTACTCAACGATTAAGATGTAGTAATCTTCAAAGTGGCAATCTATATTCATGACTTTGTATTACTATGAATATTTTAATGAAGGGGTTGCATGTATAATAAAGTCTTGGGATATAATTTATTAATAAGGCCTAGAGTGCAATTATATTCATATAGTGGTATTGAATATAATTAATGGTAACTTTGGACTTGTCAAGAGTTGACAGAAAAGCCCAAGGCCCATTGGAGCTAGAGTCTTATTTGTTCCCTTTTGGTTCCACTCCAAGCCACACACTAGAGCCCAATTGGAATGGCCCAAAAGGCTAGCCCAATTAGATAATTAGTTATATATAAGGAGAGAAACATACAGAACTTCATGAGTCCTTTCGTAAGTGTTTTTCATCAAGATTACACAAGGAATGAAATGGTTTGTATGTGAGTGTTGGACACTCCCTTGTTCTCTCCTTGGAAACGGATTAAGAGACCACACATCTTGGGCATTAAGTGGAATTGGAGTGAAGATTAAAAGTCTTCCCAAGAACTTCTGATTTTTGGTTTTGAATTTCACCGCACCAAGGTACACTTTCTTGTTCTTAAATTCTAAAACTTTCATAATGCATGTTATCAATTGTGAATGAAGTAGATCCGTTAATTTTCCGCTACATATTTTTGTATGTGATACGAACATGTATTTAATCCAACAATTGGTATCAGAGCGGTCTTCAATTCGAATCTAAATAACATGTTTTGTGAGTTTTAGAATTAGAGATAATAGTTTCATGATGTTAGAAAGTTATATATGCATTTAATTTTCTGCATGGTAGTTGAAACTATGCTTTGGTAAAAACTGATATTGATGTTATGATGTTGTTTAAATCTGAATTTAAGTATGTTAAATTCATCCTTAAGGCTATAGCATCAATGGAATTCAATTTTGATATCAAATTTTGCATATCATGTTCATATGATGGTTGTTTGTTCATGAAAAATCGTTGAAAACTGTTTGCAACTACTCTGGAAAAACTGAAAACATGGGTTTTTTGCGAGTTAGCTTCCTGCAAAGTTACTCACAAAAAATGATTCTGAAGACAAAAACTTTTCGCGGGTAAGCTTTACTCGCAAAACAGTCGCGAGACAGTAGCAAAAGTTTCTGTCTGAATTTTTTTGTTTTCAATTTTTTGCTTAAATCGTTTTAGCGGGAAGTGCTTAGTCGCGAGATACCCGCGAGACAGTAGCGAAAGTTTCTATCTGAATTTTGTATTTTCACTATTTTTCCTTACGCCTTTTTAGGAGGAAGAGCTTAGTCGCGAGATTCTCGTAAAAATACATTTGAAGGGAATTTTGAATATTTTCTAAATGTTTTCAAATGTATAAAGTGTAAGGAAATGTGTAATGAGATTACACATGGTTCTAACTAAAAGACCTAATGAGATCAAAGATATTAGTTAAATAGAACTCTTAATCCTAAATAGTTTAAGACTTATCTTTTAAGAAACATTCTAATGAGATTGGAATTGTTGTATGATTAAAAGTCCTTAATTTATTTTAATTAGAAGTTTTAATGAGATTAAAGCTTAATTAAAAGATATATATTTTCTAATGAGATTAGAACTTTTTATTTAGTAAAGTAAGGATAGAGTTCTTTATAACTAATTTTTGATCCATTAGATTTTAAGGAATCCTAAATAGTTTAGGACTTCCAATTTAGTTAGCGATTCTAATCAGATTGGATTCTTCAACAAGTGCAAGGTTATAAGTTGTGATTGGATCACAATTATTTAAGAAAAACCCAAATAATGAGTAGGAGTGCTGAAATAACCCTTTTGTTAAGTTTATTGTAATGTGAATAGATACCTTGTCTTGACTTCGAGTCTTGCATTCTATGCGGAGAGTATCTACTTCACGGATTGCAAGGTTAAACTTCTTTGTGATTGCGTGAATGTTCGTTACGCTATAGTGACGTGACTTAGTTACATCACATTGAATTTAAACAATTAAACACATTTGATGTGTAGGATTAAAATTGTGATGAGATCACAATAATTTCAGGACAAACTACTTGTTTTAAAATTTCTAGTGGGAGAGAGATACAAGGGTTGGATCTCACAGCGTCCATTGTCGATTCATAATGGTGTGGGGTAAACATCTCGTCTTGGCCCCAAGCCTTGCGTTCCATGCGGAGGATGTTTATTTCATGGTACTACAAGATTGAATTTCCTAGTTTATAGTAGTTTGATCAAACACCTTGTCTTAGCTTCGAGCTTTGCATTCCATGCGGTGGGTGTTTTTATCATGGTACTACAAAATAAGCCTGTTAAAGGGATGAAATGTGGCTACACATGATTCCAGGCAATGGTATACACTAGACTAAGTTTAATGTTAACCTCCCAAAGGAGCTATGTCATTATTACTTAGAGGCCAAAGGAAGAGCGGCAAATTATTTTTGTTTGGTAAGAGTTACCATGATAGCATTAATAATGAGAATAATTCTCGCCTGATCATAGTGATTGGTATGACTTCGATTCCGAGGAATATTAATTGCGGGATTAGGTTGTCATTGCACCTAGTATAGTATGTTTTTCAGGTTCCATACTATATGGTTATGGATGCAAAATATAATGTCCCTGTAATTATGTTCATAGTCTCAAAATAAAGTTGTCATAATTTTGTTCTCTAGCTACTATTTTAAGTGAATCACATTAACTAAGAAATAATTTTGGACATGATGCTTAAACGAGCTGAAGTACATAAATATGTTTTAATTCAGCATTGTCATAATTTCCTATGCATGATGCATTGATGGAAGATAGCTTATGATTTGACCATAGTCTCCATTGAAATGCTAAAATGTTACATTGGCTTCTATCTCAAGTGTGCTACAACATGAGATGCAAGAGTTAGTACTAGACTTAGACTTTATATTAAGTCTAAATGAGATGTTTGGTATAAATCATATTGAATACTAAAAAAAGCTTAAAGAGTTCCAATTCTATATCATTTCATGAAAATATTTTATTTTTAAAATGAATTGGAATTCTTGGATGTTGAGATTAAATGTTAATCTCATATGGATATGATCCATAAGTCCTTGTTACAATCATTTGAACAATTCAGATTGTTTTCAAAATAAATTATTTTTATGTTATATGAATTGACGAGTGAGTTCTACACAACAGAAGACATCCTAACAGGTAAAGCTAGGATCAATATGATTTAATTCAAATTCTTAGCCTAAACCAAAAGGTAAGGGTGATAAGAAGATAAATTATAATACCAAACAGTTGGACAAGTAAGTTGTCCTAGTAGTTGCCAAAAGGAAATTAGATTCAAAAGCATGACCAAAAGGAAAGTGTGTCTGTTTTGGTAAAGCTAAGCATTGTCCATGATTATTTTCTAGATGGAAATTTACATGTTTTACTTTTTAAAGAGAAAGTTTCCATCCTTTGTTATTGTAGGTATTTAGCACCTATGCCTAGATCTTATTAATCTAAATGATATTCAAGACTGGTGAAAGATGGGTTTTTAGAACCATTATTTTGTTATATTCTCAGTCTATGAATTCAATTTGGAGGATAATAAGATCTAGGGCTCCTTTTTGTAAAGGAATAAAGTTTCACTGACTTCTTTAAGTCAGCACATACATGAAGGATGAATAATACTCTTTTAAAAATAGTAAAGTACATGATAAGTATTTCCATTTGCTTATTTCTTTTGGAGATGCACTCTAATAATTACTATACTTTTTCTAAAGTTGATTTCAAAAGTTTGTTCCTATGACATTTGTTAAATCATGGATTGGGTGAAAACCTAGTATATGATACTTCCATTTTTAGAGATGTCCAGCACTTGTGCTAGATAGGAAGTCTAAAAAATTGAAATCAAAAGGTAGAAAAATCTGTGTTTATGATGAGTATCCAAAAGGAATTGCAAAAGATTGTTTTGGTAGTCATAAAGAAGACAAGATGTTTGTAAAGTACAATTACAAAGTTCTTGATGATGACTATGTGAATAATCTTAAAGCAAAATGTATAATTGTTTTAGAAGAAAGATGTCAAAATTTGTTTAAAGAAAACTGTAAAATACATTTAGAAATGAGATGGTTGTATTAGATACACCATAAGGCATTATTCTAAATGTATAGCTAATACACCGGTACAATATCGTAGTGGGAGGATTATTAATTACCAAGTAAATTCATACTTCTGGAATAAACTTTTAAAGTCATTTCACAAGGATATAAATTTGATCCTCGGTCCTACGTAAAGGCATAGATGATATGAATATGGATTACTAGATCAAGGTTATGTGAATAGAATTGGATTCTATTTGAAGTCTAGAACTTGTAGAGGCGCCTAATGGTGTTAAGCCTATTGTTCTCAAATAGGTCTACAAGTAAATGAGATTGATAGATTTGAAGATGCAAACCTCCAAAGTCAAGACTAGTGGTGAAAAGATTTATTCAAAAAGAAATGGTTCAATTATGAAAATATTTTTTCACCAATCAAGGATTAAAGCTAGCATCTGAATCATAAAATATCATCTTTGATCAAGTAATCAATCTGTTTGATTTTGATCAAGTATTTCAAGGCCTTATGTGCGTGAACGCTATATAGAATAATAAATTTCTTAATGTATGTTGATGACATTCTAATCATTTAGAATGATGTAGAAATATTATCATCAATAGAGTTTTTGTTGTCTAATCCAGTTTGATATAAAGTACTTGAGAAAGACTAATCATATCCTAAGAATTTAAACTTTGTTACAATTTAGAAATTAGGATATTGAGCCTATCTCAAACTGCTTAAATAGATCAAGTTGTAGCCAACTATAGTATGTAATACTTCAAGAAAGGATTCTTTCCGTTTAAGTTTGAAGTTCCTTTATATAGGACTATAGTCCTAAGACATATAAAAGGAAAAGCATATTAAGATGGTTCCTAATATCATATCAATAGAAAGTCTTTATGCTATGCTATATACTAGGCTAAATATCTATTTTGTGGTGGGCATGGTAAGCAAATATCAATTGAATCAAAGATCACTTAATTTAGTGGGAGTAAAGCATATACTCAAATATCTTAGGAGAATGATGGATTATATGCTTGTCCACAAAAGTGAGGTTTTGATTGTTAGTGGATGTACAAATGCAGACTTGTAGTTTGATTGTGATTCATGAAGTTGGACTTCAAGATATGTGTTCACCTTAGGTGGTGAAGATACACATTAAGCGTAAGTATTATCTCATTAGAGAGATATGAATACGTAAGTAGTAGTAGAAAAGATAATTTACGCAATAAATCTGACTGAAACTTGTTTCCAAATCTTTCCTTAGAGCGACTATAAATTACTCTAAATGGAGATAAGTGTTGAATATATGGTAAATTGTCTTTGAGGGCAAGTGGGAGATTGTTGTGGTTTATGCCCTAAAATCCAATTTATTGACATGTCATAAATAATTAAATTGTTTAATTATATGAGTCTATTTATAAATGAACTAATGGGACATTATCATAGTCCATGAGATGCATAATAAGCGATTTATGTGAAAAGTCACAGAAGATATAAATTGCAAATTCTTTGTAAACTCAGAATGTAGTTCGTAGTCGGTGATGAAATTGGACGTTTCATCTACGAAGACTATAACATATCAACTAAGATGATTTGTCTTGATCATGGAAATGGAGATTTCTAGTTGGTATGTTGATATGTTTTAAGAGTTAAGACATATTGAACTGGACCGCTGTGAGATTTATTATTCTCCTAATGACTGTCAAATGAATAATAAATTTCACGACTTCTATTTACATCAACTCTAAATCCTGAGAGAATAATGGACCTGATCATGAGATGTAGGTTGCTTTGATATATCAGGAGTGAAATCTATAAGTTACGGTCCAAAACCTCAGTATGTTGGGCAGCCGCATTTAGTGTTGATGGAACATATATTCTCAAGATAGAATTCATAATCTCTTAACGGAGATATAAAATATTCCCTTGAGATAAGTTTAATGGGTTTGGTTATTCAGAGAGTTGGGCCCAACCACTTTAGTAAGGAATTACTAAAGTATATATTTATGGAATTGGGTTTCATAAATATATGATGAATAACATAAAGGATTAAACCGAGTACTCAAGGATTAAGATGTAGTAATCTTCAAAGTGGCAGTCTATATTCATGACTTTGTATTACTATGAATATTTTAATGAAGGGTTTGCATGTATAATAAAGTCTTGGGATATAATTTGTTAATAAGGCCTAGAGTGCAATTATATTCATATAGTGGTATTGAATATAATTAATGGTAACTTTGGACTTGTCAAGAGTTGACAGAAAAGCCCAAGGCCCATTGGAGCTAGAGTCTTATTTGTTCCCTTTGGTCCCACTCTAAGCCACACACTAGAGTCCAATTGGAATGGCCCAAAAGGCTAGCCCAATTAGATAATTAGTTATATATAAGGAGAGAAACATACAGAATTTCATGAGTCCTTTTCATAAGTTTTTTTCATCAAGATTACACAAGGAATGAAATGGTTTGTATGTGAGTGTTAGACACTCCCTTGTTCTCTCCTTGGAAATTGATTGAGAGACCACACATCTTAGGCATTAAGTAGAATAGGAGTGAAAATTAAAAGTCTTCCCAAGAACTTTTGATTTTTGGTTTTGAATTTCACCACATCAAGGTACGCTTTCTTGTTCTTAAATTCTGAAACTTTCATAGTGCATGTTATCAATTGCGAGTGAAGTAGATTCGTTAATTTTTCGCTATGTATGTTTTGTATGTGATATGAACATGTATTTAATCCAACACCGCATACGTGGGAATGGGCCTGCGTATGCAGGGTCTCATCTGCGTATGCATGCTTTGACCTGCGTACGTGAGTCGCTTGCTAGAAGCCCTACTTTGCCCATTTTTCACTTATTTTTCCTCTATTTCACTCTCATAAGCAATTCTAACACACCTTGTTATTTTTGCACCTGAATATCACTATATCCTTCTTTTTATCTTTATCCTTGCATCAAAATATCAGTTTTCCTAAATTCTGTTGAATCAAGAATCTAATGTCATCTACTTCTTTTTTTGTTTGCAGTCGTCATCCCCTTATGCTGGTAGAGGGAGCACCAATATGGTGATGGAGTGGTACATCCTTCTTGTTCCTGAAACTAAGGCCAACATTCGGGAGGCAGGTTTCGAGCCTATCATTGGAGTTCTTCCATAGAAGTCTGCTAGCGCTACCTTGGTGCAGTGCCTCATTGAGAGGTGGTGGGATACTACCTATACCTTTCATATTGCTGAGCGGGACATGACGGTGACTCCCTACGACTTTATCGCATGACCAGCCTTAGCTTTGAAAGGGCCATCATCAGTTTGGATGATGTGTCTGGCATCCAGCTGGATCTTGACATGTTGGGGAGGAAGTACTCTACTGAGACCATCTGCTACTTTGACTTGGTGTTAGATTACATGCTTTTCCCATAAAGGACTATGGATGAGCATGTCCATATGGCTAGGATCTCCTTCTTCACTTGTTGAGGGCCTACCTCTTTGCCAATGGTGGGCAAACAGTGTCTTTGAGGTGGCTGGCCCTCTTTTAGGACTTTAGAGAGGCACGGAGGGCCAACTAGGGGCAAGCATGTCATGCCTATCTTTACTTCACCCTCGACACTCTTAGCCAGGGCACCTTGCGGCAGCTTGTAGGGCCATGGAAGCTCCTTAAGGTTAGTTTTCTTTCCATTTCTTGCATTCTCATTCGTAGCTTGTAGTCTTACAAACTGTATTATCTTGCAAACTGTCACCTTGCAAACTGTCATTTTTCAAACTATCACCTTGCAAACTATCATTTTAAAAACTGTGGCTTATGCTTCTTTTTGCAGCGATGAGTTGTTAGGTATGGCTTCATAACCCTAGGCACCAATCTAGTTCTGAAGGAGTTTCCTCGAGTGAGGGCCCATCTTGCTAGTTTAACTTCGGATGAGGTAAGTTTAAGAGTTCTAGTTGTTCATGCTCCTTCATGCATTTCCCTTAGAATTCCTTTCTTCTAACCTTGTGCCATTATAGGTTCACTGGGCCCAATGGGACAGCCAGCCCCTCCCTTCTTCTCAAAACTTGGAGCCTACCGCTCTCACTACTTTAGAGATCATCCGACCCTTTGAAGGAGTGGGCTTATGGGCGCTATACCTGGCGGAGAGAGTGAGGTGCTAGTTGGTAGGTAGGGATGATGACCCACAGATTCTGATGGACCCTTCTGAATTCATGCTTGCCCCACACTCCATGACTGATGCCGAGTACAACTCATAGGGGAATGGCATTTCTTCTTCTTCTTCTTCTTCTTCTTCTTCTTCTTCTTCTTGTTTGTCATGACTTTTAATGTGGAAAATTGTAACAGGAAGGACCCATTGCCGGTGAGCCCATTAACCCTCTATATCCCTTAGACGGTCTATGCTTATGGTATTGATGGCTTTGCTCGGGAGTGTGTCGTGCCCCGTAAGCCCAATGTCATGGGCTACCCTTTCCCTCCCAACATTCGGGTGGTAAGTTCTTTCTCCTTTTGTCCTTCTCCTTTGCCATTATTTTATTTCTGTTTCAATCACTAACCCTTCTTTCTTTGAATTACAGCCCACTATCAAAAAGCATGAGGAGTTGGTATGGCTGGCTGGGAATCTCAAGTTTGAGGTGACCAACTATTCAAAGGAGCTTTATGGTCCTGGAGGAATGGCCCACCCAGGCGGTGGTGATGATGATGATAATGATGATGATGATGATGATGATGGAGGGGATGAGGAGGATTCAGAGGCAACTCCTAGCTACCAACCAAGGAAGAGACAACACCATTGATTACCTACTGTTCAAGACATATAGGCATACAACACATAGTTTTTTTTTTTTTTTTTTGCATTTACAGTTTTCTTTTTTTATTTTCTTATTCCCCTTAGCAAACATTTGGATTTAGTTTGAGGCAAAGGATTGTATTTAAGAACATCTTTTTACATTTATGCTTTTGATTGGAACTTAGCACTTAATTTACAAGATATGTGATGAAATGTATGTTTCTATACAACTTTGCTTCTTTGATGCTTGAAATATTGTGCTTGGAATGTGTCTTGGGTGATCGTTTAGGCTGTAGGAACCCTAGGAATGCTTGGGAGTGAAAACTTTGCTCAAAACAAGGGAACATGGGCTTCTGCCAAGCGCTAACAACTAGTTGTACAAATACTCACTTGTAGTTTGATTGTGATTCATAAAATTTGACTTCAAGATATGTGTTCATCCTAGGTGGTGAAGGTACACATTAAGCTTAAGTATGATCTCATTAGAGAGATACTAGAGTGTGGGATGTAGTAGTAGAAAAGATCATTTATGCAATAAATCTGGCTAAAACTTCTTTCCAGGCCTTGCCTTAGAGTAACTATGATTTACTCTAAAGGGAAATAAGTGTCAAATATATACAAAATTGTCTTTGAGGGAAAGTGGGAGATTGTTAGGGTTTATGCCCTAAAATCCAATTTATGGGCATGTTATAAATGATTAATTTGTTTAATTATATGAGACTGTTTGTATATGAACTAATTGGACATTATCATAGTCCTTAAGATGCATTGTATGTGATGTATGTGATTTAGTTACAAAAGATATTGTTAGGATTAGTGCCCTTAAATCCTATTGTAATATGCTATGTATGATATTATGTATGACATGATGTATGACTTAATATTGTGATTAATAAAGTTGTTTTATTTTTATCTAAAATAATGGTAACATGAATATTCAGACATTATCATATAGTCCATGAAATGCATAGTACGTGATTTAGTCACAGAAGATATAAATCTCAAGTTTTTTGTAAACTCAAAATTTTGGTTCGTAGTCGATGGTAAAATTAGCATTTCATCTGCGAAGACTATAATATATTAACTAAGATGATTTGCCTTGATCATAGAAGTGGAGACTTCTAGTTTATATGTTGATATGTTGATATGTTTTAAGATTTAAGATATTGAACTGGACCGCTGTGAAATTTATTATTCTTCTAACGACTGTCAATTGAATAATAAATCTCATGACTTCTATTTGCATGAATACTTAATCTTGAGAGAATAATAGACCTGATCATGAAGTATAGGTTGCTTTGATATATCAGGAGTGAGATCTAAAATATCAGTCAAAACCTCAGTATGTTGGGTAGCCACATTTAGCGTTGATGGAACATATATTCTCAAGATAGAAAATATAATCTCTTAACGGAGATATAAAATATTCCCTTGAGATAAGTTTAATGGGTTTAGTTATTTAGAGAGTTAGGCCTAACCACTTTAGTAAGACTAAAGTATATATTTATTAAATTAGATTTCATAAATATACGATAAATAACTTAAAAATGATTAAACCGGGTACTCAAGGATTAAGATGTAGTAATTCACAAAGTGGCAGTTACATTCATGACTTTGTATTACTACGAATATTTTATGAAGGGGTTGCATGTACAATAAAGTCTTAGAAAAAAAATTTATTGATAATGCCTAGAGTGCAATTATATTTATATAGTGGTATTAAATATAATTAATGGTAACTTTGGATTTGTCAAGAGTTGACAGAAAAGCCTAAGGCCCATTGAAGCTAGAGTCTTATTTGTTCCCTTTTGGTCCCACTTCAAACCACACATTAAAGCCCAATTGGGAAGGCCCAAAAGGCTAGCCCAATTAGATAATCAATTATATGGAGAGAAACATATAGAATTTTATGAATATGAAATGGTTTGTATGTTGGTGTAAGTGACTCCTTCATATTCTCTCTAGAACATACATACATAATTGATTGAGAGACCACACATCTTGGGCATCAAGCGGAATTGGAGTGAAGATTAAAAGTGCTCCCAAGTGCTTTTCATCTTCAGTTTTGAAATTCACCATACTAAGGTGTTAGGTTCTAAGAATTAGGAACTAATGTATTAGAACTTCAATTTGTAATGTTGGTAAACCATGATCAAAACAATGTTTAGTCTTGTGTTAGACTTGCTTAAAGTATGGCTCTTAATGTAAAGTTGGAATCGAGTTTTATGCAGAATTCACTGTGCACTTTCTGCCTGACTCGATCGATCGAAAATTAGATTCGATCGATCGAAAATCGTGCAGATTGTTTTTCTGCAGAATTTTCCAACTTAGCCCTAGCCCACTTAATGTATAGGGTTTTATGTTTTGCCCTAAGTATATAAGGGAAAACCCTAGCCACGTTTTTAGGGTTCTGTTTTCTCAGAGATTTGTTTTTCAGAGTTCTGTTTTGCTGTGTTTGTGAATCTCATTGTGAGATTTAGAGGTGTTTGCCTTCACATACACTTAGGGTTTACAAACTCAAGACTTATGTCTAGAGCTTAATAAATCATACAGTTGCAGAATCAAAGATCTTAAAGAAATACAAGCAGGTGTGCTTGTGGATTGCTGAAGAATTCAAGAAAGAAGGAGTCCGTGGATCTCGGAGCTGTCACGTGGTCGTGGTAGTAAGTTTCCTACACTTGGGTAGCAATAGGATGTTAGTGGTCTAAGTCTTATTGTGAAAACTTCGATTCTTTCATAGTGGATTCAGTTTACCTTGAGGATAGCTAGGTTAAATCCTCCCCAGGTTTTTTACCGGTTTGGTTTTCCTGGGTCATCAGATCTTTGTGTTATTTAATTTTCGCTACTTTACTGTTTTTGATTATTTGTGTTAACCTAGATTTAATTAAATTACCTAAGTTAATCACTTGGCTAATTCTCTAGGTTAATCTGTTTGGGTTTAAGGGGTCTAAACGAACTGACAAGTGGTATCAGAGCGGGTAGCTTTTGTGTTTGATCCTTTGATCTTTTAGCTGATCCTTGACCCTTGTTGTCATGGAACACAGACACTCTCTTGTTGTTCCACCTCACTTTGATGGAAACAACTACGCTTATTGGAAAGTAAGGATGAAAGCATTCCTGAAATCTATTGATGAGAGAGTTTGGAATTCCGTTGAGTACGGATGGGAGAAGCCCACTACTCCTGTGAGTGAGTGGCAAACTTCTCAAAAGGAGGCAGCCGCTTTCAATAGCAAAGCTATGAATGCTATTTTTAATGCTGTTTCCATGGAGGAATTTAAGAGAATCTCTAATGTTGAGGTTGCTCATACTGCTTGGAAAATCCTCCAGACTGTGCATGAAGGCACGAAGGCAGTTAAGATTAATAAGTTGCAGCAATTAACCTCTAGATTTGAAAGCATTAGAATGAATGATGATGAATCTTTTGATGAATTATATGCTAAATTGAATGATATTGTTAATTCTGCTTATAATTTGGGTGAAATCTATGATCAACCTAAAATTGTTAGGAAGATTCTTAGATCTTTAACTGAGGATTTTAGACCCAAAGTGACTACCATCACTGAGAGCAAGGATGTGGACTCCATTCCTGTTGATGAACTTGTAGGATCTCTTCAGTCCTATGAGTTAGACCTCCCTAAGACAAACAAATCCAAATCAATGGCTCTTAAGTCTATTGATGATGTTGAGGATGGTGGATTTGATGATGAACTCTCTGCTACAGAGATTGCCTATCTTGCCAAGAACTTTAGAAACTTTCTTAGGAACAATAACAGAAGGGCAAGAGGCAAGAACACTGTTGAACCTAGAAATTTTAGGAGGAATGATCCCACTAAGGTCAATAACACTGAAAAACCTAAGGAGAAAGTAGGTCAGCCTTAAAATAATTCTTTGGGACAACAATGTTATGGATGTCAAGGGTATGGTCATTTGAAATCTGAATGTCCTACATACTTGAGGTCTAAGGGTAAAGCTATGGCTGTAACCCTTAGTGATGATGAAGTTTCTGACAATGAATCCGCTAGTGATGAGGATGGAAACTTCATTGCTTTCACTGCTACAACTGTAGTTAATGAAAGCATGTCTGTTGAAGAGAACCCTTCTGATGGGGAACTCTCTGAGGATGAAGATTTACAGGAAGCCTATAATAAACTTTGCAAAGTTGCTGCAAAAGATGCCATGAATGTTGATTTAGGCTTGAAGAAAATTGCATCTTTGGAACTTGAAAAGAAAAATTTACTTGTGAAATTGTTTGATGCAAACGAGCTTTTGAATAATGTGAAAACTGAGAACATGCTTTTACTTGATAAAGTTAAATGTTTGGAACTTGATTTATCTGTTGCTAGAGAACAAACTAATAGGTCTGCAAGCTCCAAACTTGATCACATGCTGAGTGTTCAAAAGTCTCCTTCTAATAAAACTGGATTAGGTTTTGTGGATAGCATCTCTGTGCCTGAACCTTCTTCCACTAAATTTGTCCCGTCTTCTGAACCTCCTAAGAGTGAGATTGTCAAACCCTTGGTGAGTGAACCTGTCAAACCCATAAATGTTACTCCACCTAGAAAAATTAGGGTTGATCTTCAAGCTTCTCATTCTAGAGCTTCTACTTCTACTAAGGGCAAGTTGCATGGTAAGCCTGCATGGGTTTGTCATTTTTGTGGAAAACTTGGACACATACGTCCAAATTGTTTTAAATTGCAAGCTGCAAAGCGAGCAAGTAAAACTAAAGTACCTGTGCCCCAAGCACATGATCCTATGGTACTTATTGGTGAATTGGTAAAGGCGTTAAACCTTTATTCAAATCCTGGAGTTGCTCAGAATTCTAATGTGAATCATAACTCCAATGCAAGAGTTGCATCTAAAAAGTTTTGGATGCAAAAGGCTCAATCTAATTGAGTCTGTCTGACATGGTCCTTGTGCTTCATTGCTCTATCTTTGGTGACCTTTGTTTCTAGGATTTGCATTGCATTACATTCATGCATTTCATTCTAGGATGTGTGTTTTTTTTTATATAAAAAAAATAAAATTGCAAATTGTGTTTTTGCTATTTTTTCTTAAATTTAAAGACAAGGTTAGTCAATCAAATTTTGCATGACATGCTTATGTACCTTGTTTAGCATTGATGCACTTATGTCTATTGCACTTTACTAGCTAAAGTTTTGTTGTGCATGTTGTGTGGGAAGATGCTATGTTTGTTGATCACATGATCTTGATCTTGAAATCTTATGTCTTTGATTGTTGGACTTGGTCTTATTGAGAAATGCATAAATAACCATATCACCACTGTTTATTAGCCAATCATGAACACCTTAGTGCATATCGTAAGATTTTGTGCTCGAGAAAGTGTAGCACATGCACAAAAAGAAAATAAGGTGTAGCCTCTAATTAAAATTGGTGTATACATTATTGGGCTATAATAATCTCACAAATTTAAATAAAATTGGTGTGTACATTATCCCGGCTTTTATTAAGTTTCAAATTGATAAAATTGAATAATGAGGCAAATCAAGAAACTTACATGATTGCAAGCTTTTATTCTAGGAGATGTGAGAGTTATATGATGTAACTCTTTAAGTAATAGTCTCTTTCAAATTCATGTGATGGATTTTGTAGAAATTTTGATTGATCAATATGTGCATATCACCTCACATGTTTCTCTTGCTTATGCTAGTTGCACACACTACACAAGTTATTCTTTACTAAACTGTGTACATGTTTGTGTGTGTTTTTGGTCTGACCAACCAAGTTTGAGATTTTCTAAAAATTGTTGCAAAACATGTTTGCTTGCTTGATTGATTGAGGAAGATTATGAGAAAATTTTAATCTGAGAGATCTGGGTTGAAAACATGGGTTTTTGGAAAAATATTTCATCTCATACTCATGCATTTTGTCTTAAAATCTAATGCTTTGAGGAGTCTTTGAGTTAATTTGGTTCAATTTTTCAAAAATTCAATTTTTCCAGATTTTCGATCGATCAAGTCTGTTTTTCGATCGATCGAAAATGTTTTTAAAATCCCTCTAAAGTCTTTGTGTGTTTCGATCGGTTCTCGATTGATATTGGATCAATCGAAGGATTTTCGACCGATCGAATCTGTTTTTCGATCGATCAAAAATCGGGCTGAATGAATTTTAAAAGGACCTTTCTCACGTGGATTCTTTACTTTTCAAAACTTTTTCAAAACTTTTTGTCTCCTCACCAACCGGTCAAAGAGATTTTTGCTGTTTTTGGCGTTTTCCTCCAATCTTTTTGCATAATCTCTCTCTCCCAAGACCGGTATGTCCTTTGTGCCCTTTCTTTTGCTTTTATTTTCATGTTTCATGCATTAATTCATGCATTTTGGGGTATTTTCGCCATTTTAGTTTTTAGTATTTTTGGAGTGATTTTTGGCTCTTTCTTTTTCAAAAGAATCATGGGTTTTTGTGGGGACACCTTATCTAAGCACTATATGTGGCTTAATTTGATTAATTTGGTGATTTGTGAAATTTTTGAATTTCTAGGGCTTGAAATTTGGGATTTTGGGCTTTTTGTTCAATTTGATTTAAATTGATAAAATTGGCTTGTTAGATTGATTAATTTGATCATTATATTGTGTTAATTAACTATTGTGATGATCAATTTCTCAATTTGTTTTGTTTTGAAAATTGGGTTTTTCCAAAATTTGGGTATTTTTGTTTTAAAATTCTATGCTCAAGCCAATTTAGTTAATTTGAATCATAATTGACCTATGTCACTACATTAGTTCATGCATCATTTGCATATCTTGTTCATCCATCATATAGAATTGATATTTCTATACTTTGTGTTGTGCTAACTTGCAGTCTGCACTTGGTTTTTGTTCTTTTGTGCTCCTCTCTTTCTGTGTCTCTCTTTATTCCTTAGCATTATGCCTAGGAAAACTAGTGCCCGTAGGACATCTGATCCTTCACCTTCTTTTGATACTGAGCGATTCCCTAGTGAGAAAAACCAAGAGACCTATGAGACCCTGAACCTTAGGCGTCATATCTGGGCTGAGCGTAGGGTCGTACTAGATGAGGTAGATCCTGAGGTGAGACGTAATTTTGAGCGTCGGGGTTGGTTATCTTTGCTTGAGTATGAGCATTCTCCTCCTCCTGCCACCCTGATTAGAGAGTTTTATTTGAACCTCTCTATCCACATCTATGATACCAACACCTTAGTTAAGGTTTGGTTACGAGGTGTAGAGTATCGCATTACCCCCACGGTTGTGTCGGATGCTCTTGGGGTGCCCATTGTTGACCATCCCGTTTTTCCTTATGAGGAGTCTCCACCTCTTGATGACGTGCTGTCATACATCACTGGGTCTTCTATCCAGTGGGGTTCTGATCCTCGGATCACTTCTGCTGAGCCTTCCGAGCTTCACTATCTTTTCTTTAGGATAGCGTGTCATTCTTTGTGGCCGATTTCTCATGTCCACACCATCCCTCTTGAGCGATGTGTGTTTTTTGTACGCGCTTGTTACTGATGCTCCTATCAGTTTTCCTCATTTGTTCCTTCGTTCTTTGAACGAGGTTCATCGGTCTAGCTCTACGGCTCATGCGTTATTCTTTCCCGTTTTTATTCATAGGATTCTCCTTTTTCTCGGTTTAGGTGATTTTCCTGCGTCTGGGCCTGTTCACGTTATTGCTCCTATAGGTGCTACCTTTTTGAGGCAAAGGGCTGCTCAACTTCGAGCTAGCTCTAAGCGTCCTAGGGTAGAGCCTTCCGGTGTCACTCCACCCTCTTCTTCTTCTACAGATACTCCTACAGTTGGGACGTCTTCTGATCCTGCTGTTGCTGCTGCTGCTGATGTTTCCTCCACCGTTTGATGAGGTTTCTGGCCTTCGTCGGACTCTTGATACTGTCGTGACCGTTCAAGCGGCTCATTGTCAGCTTTTGGTGGACATCCTTGATGAGCTACGTGCATTGCGAGCGGATTTGGCGAGCTCTCGTTGATCTCCTCCACCTCCTTTTGATGATGAGTGAGTGCCCTTTGGCAATTCGTCACAAAAAGGGGGAGTGCATTCTATTGTGTAGTTCATATGTATCTAGGAGATTTTTATGGAGATTTTCATTTTAGGGGGAGTTTTTGTACTTAGTAGTGATACTGTGGAGCTTGTGGAGTTATTAGATTGTATCTAGGCGCTTTACTGTGTATTTACATTTTTAGCTCTTGATTAGGAGATATTTTTGTTGAGATACATTGTTATGTATTATGTTTCTTGTTTCACTATGCTACTCTGCTTATTGATTTATATGTATGATGTTATTCATGATATATGTCTTTATTTTGTGTCATGTGAAATCAAGAAGATATTTTTATATATTTCCTGTTTTTTCCACACCTGCGTTTATGTGTTTGTTAAGCGTTATAGGAATATACAGGTTGATTCAGTCGTGCTGCTGTCTACTTTGCAACTGTTAGATAGTAGTTAGGTTGAATTCGTTAAGTGGCTTTTTATTTTGTAATGGGCTGTTTGATTTTGTAAACTTTAAGCTTTTGTTAAGTCTGTGTTTTGTCACGGATTGCCAAAGGGGGAGTTTGTTAGGTTCTAATAATTAGGAACTAATGTATTAGAACTTCAATTTGTAATATTGGCAAACCATGATCAAAACAATGTTTAGTCTTATGTTAGACTTGCTCAAAGTATGGCTCTTAATGTAAAGTTGGAATCGAGTTTTATGCAGAATTCACCGTGCACTTTCTGCCTGACTCGATCGATCGAAAATTAGATTCGATCGATCGAAAATCGTGCAGATTGTTTTTCTGCAGAATTTTCCAACTCAGCCCTAGCCCACTTAATGTATAGGGTTTTATGTTTTGCCCTAAGTATGTAAGGGAAAACCCTAGTCACGTTTTTAGAGTTCTGTTTTCTCAGAGATCTGTTTTTCAGAGTTCTGTTTTGCTGTGTTTGTGAATCTCATTGTGAGAGCTAGAGGTGTTTGCCTTCACATACACTTAGGGTTTACAAACTCAAGACTTATGTCTAGAGCTTGATAAATCATACAGTTGCAGAATCAAAGATCTTAAAGTAATACAAGCAGGGGTGCTTGTGGATTGCTGAAGAATTCAAGAAAGAAGGAGTCCGTGAATCTCGGAGCTGTCACGTGGTCGTGGTAGTAAGTTTCCTACACTTGGGTAGCAATAGGATGTTAGTGGTCTAAGTCTTATTGTGTAAATTTCGATTCTTTCATAGTGGATTCAGTTTACCTTGAGGATAGCTAGGTTAAATCCTCCCCAGGTTTTTTACCGGTTTGGTTTTCCTGAGTCATCAGATCTTTGTGTTATTTAATTTTCGCTGCTTTACTGTTTTTGATTATTTGTGTTAACCTAGATTTAATTAAATTACCTAAGTTAATCACTTGGCTAATTCTCTAGGTTAATCTGTTTGGGTTTAAGGGGTCTAAACGAACTGACATAAGGTACACTCTCTTGATTCTATATTATAAAACTTACATAATGCATGTTATCAATTGCGAATGAAATAAATCCGTTATTTTTCTGTTGTGCGTGTTTTGTATGTGATACAAACATGTTTTTCCATCAAATTGTATCAGAGCGGTCTTCAATTCCAATCTGTATAACATGTTTTGTGAGTTTTAGAATTAGAGATATTAACAGTTTTTTTAAGTTCAAATATTAACAGTTTTCAACAGTTTTTCATAAACAAACAACCACCATATGAACATAACAGATGGAAATTGATATCAAAACTGAATTCTATTGATGCTATAGCCTTAAAGATCAATTTAACATACTTAAATTCAATATTTAAACAATATCATAACATCAATATCAGTTTTTATCAAATCATAGTTTCAACAACCATGCAGAAAATTAAATGCAAATATAATCTTCTATCATCATGAAACTATTATCTCTAATTCCAAAACTCACAAAACATGTTATACAAATTCGAAATGAAGACTGCTCTGATACCATTTGATGGAAATAACATGTTTGTATCACATACAAAACATACACAGCAAAAAATTAACGGATCTACTTCATTCGTAATAGATAACATGTGCTATGTAAATTTCAGAATATAAGAACAAGAGAATGTACCTCGGTATGGTGAATTTTAAAACAAAAATTAGAAGTACTCAGGAACACTTTTAATCTTCACTCCAATTCCACTTGATGCCCAAAATATGTGGTCTCTCAATCAGTTCTATGTGTTTGTTCTAAAGAGAATATAAATGAGTCTCTTACACCAACATACAAACCATTTCATGAAGATGTCTCTCAACAAAAATTCTGTATGTTTCTCTCTTAATAATTGATTATCTAATTGGGCTAACTTTTTAGGTTTTTTCAATTGGGCTTTAGTGTGTGGCTTGTAGTGGAACCAAAAGGGAACAAATAAGACACTAGCTCCAATGGGCCTTGGACTTTTCTGTCAACTCTTGACAAGTCCAAAGTTACCATTAATTATATTTAATATCACTATATAAATATAATTGCACTCTAGGCCTTATTAATAAATTATATCTCAAGACTTTATTATACATGCAACACTTTCATAAAAGATTCGTAGTAATGCAAAGTCGTGAATATAGATTGCCATTTTGTAAATTACTACATCTAATCCTTGAGTACCCAGTTTAAACCTTTTAAGTTATTCATCATATATATATAAAATCTAATTTCATAAATATATACTTTAGTCTTACTAAAGTGGCTAGGCCTAAGTCTCTGAATAACTGAACCCATTAAACTTATCTCAAAGGAATATTTTATATCTCCGTTAAGAGACTATGAATTACATCTTGAGAATATATGTTCCATCAACACTAAATGTGGCTATCCAACATACTGAGATTTTGACCAATACTTTAGATCTCACTCCTGATATATCAAAGTAACCTACACTTTAGGTCCATTATTCTCTCAGGATTAAGAGTTCATGTAAATAGAAGTCGTAAGATTTATTATTCAATTGACAGTCGTTAGGAGAATAATAAATCTCACAGCATTTAAGTTCAATATGTTTTAACTCTTAAGACATATCAACACATCAACTAAAAGTCTCCACTTCCATGATCAAGAAAAATCATCTTAGTTAATATGTTATAGTCTTCGAGATGAAATGCCCAATTTCATTACCGACTACGAACTAAAATTTTGAATTTACAAAGAACTTGTGATTTATATCTTCTGTAACTTTTCACATAAATCACATACTATGCATCTCATGGACTATATGATAATGTCTGAATATTCATGATACCATTATTTTAGATAATAATAAAACAAATTTATTAATCACAATATTAAGTCATACATAATGTCAAATATGATGTCATATTTAATATCATACATAGCATCATATAATAGGATTTAAGGGCACTAATCATAACAATATTTGCATTTTATTTTTTGCATGGTTGTTGAAACTATGATAAAAACTGATGTTGATATTATGATGTTGTGTAAATTTATATTTAAGTATGTTAAATTGAACTTTAAGGCTATAGCATCATTGAAATTTAGTTTTGACATCAATCTCATTCTATCATGTTCATATGCTGCTTGTTTGTTCATGAAAAGTCGTTAAAAACTGCCTTAGAAAAATTTTGGAAATTCAAAATTCGCGAAGCTCGATCGATCGAGAAGCTATTGAGCATCGATCGAGCATCCAGAATCTTTCTCGATCGATCGAGATACATGTTCGATCGATCGAGACTGGAAATTCAGAAGCTCGATCGATCGAGAAGCGATCGAGAATCGATCAAGATTCTGGAATTCAGAATTTTTCTAAATGTTTTTTATGTATAAAGTGCAAGGCTATGTGTAATTAGATTATGCATGTTTTATAATTTAAAAACCTTTATTTTAAAAAATCTAGTGGGAGAGAGATACAAGGGTTGGATCTCACGGCCTCCATTGTCCATTTATAGTAGTATGACTAAGCACCTTGCCTTGGTGTATATGCCTTGCTCCCTTTGGAGGGTGTTTAATTCATGGTACTACAGATTAAACTTCTTAATGATGGATGATATGTGTTTTTACATTGAGAACGACCACGCTTCCGTGGAGGTACTTGGTGATTCACATTGATTCTAGGCAATGGTGTACACTAGACTAAGTATGATGTTAACCTCCCTTCGGAGCTATGTCATTATTACTTAGAGGCTAAAGGAAAAGCGGCAAATTATTTTTGTTTGGTAAGAGTTACCATGATAGCATTAATAATAAGGATAATCCTCGCTTAATCATAGTGATTGGTATGACCTCGCTTCGGAGGAATATTAATTGCAGGATTGGGTTGTCGTTGCATATTATATTATGGTTTTATTAAGGTTTCATATTATATATCTATATGCTAAATTGATAATGTCCATTTTACTTATTATATTCATGTTTATTATTTCAGATTTGAACATGGCATCATTTAGCCCACTTGTTACCATTCTTAATCAAAACAAACTGACTAGATCCAATTATGTTGATTAGAAAAGAAATTTGGACATAGTTCTCACTATTGAAGAGCACAAATATGTGCTTACTCAGCCATATCCTAGCTTTCCTTTATTAGATGCTCCTCTTGAGGAAAAACAGTAATATGATCGTTGGCAGAAATCTAATGAAATGGCCAAGTACTATATCCTAGCGTCTATCACAAATGTTCTACAGCATCAAATGCAGGATGTAGAATTAGCTTCGGACATTATGCTAAGTCTGAAGGAGATGTTTGGTGAGTAAGGCCGTTCTGCAAGGCAAGAAACCATGAAGCAAATTTCTAATACCAAAATGGCTGAAGGTATTTCAGTAAGGTGCGGATATTGATAGAGAATCCCAAGTGGATATGATACTCCAGTCACTACCGGAATCATTCAAGGAATTCAAACTTAATTATAACATGAACAAAAAGATTTATTCTTTGTCTGAATTAATGAATGAGTTGGTAGTGGTAGAAGGTTTTATTTTTACTTCTAATGTTAGTCTTGAAGCCAATGTGGATAA
>CM066167.1:26617500-26787500 GCA_033629205.1 Lithocarpus polystachyus | reverse complement strand
TTTCACTCTCCTTCTCATCATCTTTTTTTGAACTCTCAATCTCACAATTTTTTTTCAAGTCATTCTCTCTTTTCAATTTCATTTGATCTTCATACACTTGACTTGGAGTCAACGGTACAAGAGTAATGGGTTTATTGTCTTTTACAAAAGAATACTCATTCTTGAACCCATCATGATTGACCTTTTGTCAAATTGCCATGGCCTGCCCAATAAAATGTGACCCGCATGCATTGGAACAACATCGCAAAGTACATCATCCTTGTACCTCCCAATTGAAAAAGAAACTAGTACTTGCTTATGTACCTTAATCTCTCCACAATCATTCAACCACTGCAAGTTATATGGTCTAGGGTGTTTCAAAGTTGGTAAATTCAATTTTTCAACTAAAGTAGTGCTAGCCACATTAGTATAGTTCCCCCCATCAATAATCATACTACATACCTTACTTTTGACGTGGCATCTAGTATGAAAAATGTTCTCTCTTTGTTGTTCCATATCATCCTCTTTGACTTGGGCACTTAAAGAACGCCTAACCACAAGTGACTCACCCTCCACTGGATACTCCACATCATCGTCACAAGCATCCTCAAGTGATGGATCAGGTCATCATCTCCCTCACTTTCAACTTCCACCTCTCCATCAATACGTACAATCATGGTCCTCTTATTTGGGCATTGTAAAGCTATATGACCTACTCCCAAACAACGAAAACACTTAATATTACGATTACAAGTTTGGGATTCATTTTTACCTTTGTTGACACTAGGACCTTCATCTCTCCTTTTTGGTGGTTCAGTTTTGGACTTGAAAACAGCCCCTTCTTCTTTCCTCCCATTTAACCTCCATTTAGTAGAGGAGCCCGGATTTTGAAATGACCGAGTTCCTTTCCTTTTAAGCTATTGTTCCACCTTTATTGCCATATGCACCATGTCCTCCAACTCCACTTAGTGCTGCAACTCCACCACATTGGCAATGTCCCGATTCAGCCCATTCAGAAACCTCGTCATGGTAGCTTCTCTATCCTCCTCTACATTAGCTCGAATCATGGCAATCTCCATCTCCTTGTGGTAGTCATCCACGCTCCTATAGCCTTGAGTAAGACTCTGTAATTTCTAATGCAAATCCCTATAGTAATGACTAGGGACAAACCGCTTCCTCATGATGGCCTTCATTTCTTCCCACGTTTCAATAGGCCTCTCACAGTTTCTCCTTCTGTTCATCACAAGTTGATCCCACCATATAATAGCATAGTCAGTAAACTCAATGACAGCTAGTTTGATCTTTTTCTCCTCGGAGTAGTTGTAGCACTCAAAGATGAACTCCACCTTCTTTTCCCACTCCAAGTACACTTCTGGATCATTTTTTCCTTGGAATGATGGTATCTTCATTTTTATGTTTTCTAGGTTTCTGTCAGCCCCATCTGGCCATCTTGGGTCTCTTCGGAATCCTTTACCACGCCTTTCACCCCTTCGCGCAAACCTGCCCTCATTATTCCACGAAACTTGATCCTCTTCATCTTCAAACTCATCCTCATGGTAGTCATCAGAATCATACATGCGTGCATGCCTTTCTTGCCTTCTAGCATTAGGGCCTCTTTGGGGACGCTCTTCATGCAAGTTAGCAATAACAGTATCTTGCCTGTCCAACCAATCCCGAATCTCATTAAACACAACGTTCATGCGTTCAAATTGTTGTTGCATAGCCTGCAACATGATGGATGACTCCTCCCCTCCTTCCTTATTTGATGTTTCACCCCTGCAAGACATACTTTTAAAACTACAGAAAAATGTTAGAAAAAATTCCTCACAGCACTCCCTCATGTGTTTGCACTCAAATTATGTCACTCTCACTCGTGTTTCACTCTTAAATTGGCTTTTTCTCGATATTAGTCTCACACTCTCTTGCCTTTTTCCACTCGTAGCTTCCTCTTTTCAGTCCTGCAATAAACTAATAAACTTAATCAAGAAATTCAACTTGTAGTATTTAAACAAATACCAATGGCAAGAAAATATGACAGAGATACAAATCAAAGAAAATAGGACAAAAGAAAACAATATTTTGGTCTGAGAGAACGGAAACTAAAACAAAGTTTTTTTTCTGCAGTCTTTTTTTTCACGTTTTTTTTTTGGAACTCGTGCACGATTTTAACCTTGTGCACGTCACAAAATAAGAATGAGGAACAAAGAACACAAAAGGAACAAGATAGGATGATAATAGGAAACAAAAAAAAAAAAGAATAAAAGGATAGAAAACTAATTTTAGAACCTGAACTCTGATACCAAATAATGCGAACCTCAATCGACTCGCTTTGAGACCTAACACACAATATTGGAATATTGCCCAAGAAAGCTAAAATTCAGATTTTTATAGAAACCCTGACCCAACGTTTATAAGTGAAACGCGAACCAAAGGTATAAGTAACAGACCTTGACCCAATGATTATAATTAAATCACGAACCAAAGGTATAAAGTTTTGAACGCCACAAGGAAGAATCCTTGATAAGTTCACAGTTCTTGAAGAACCAAAGAGAAGAGCAAAGCCTCACCTTTTTCAGATTTTTATTCAATAATCTTCTCTATTACAATGAGTGCATGCTATTTATAAGGCATGACTGAGTGCAGAAAATATTAAAAACGTACTAAATAATAAAACCATAATTAAAAGCTAATTTGGTCTGAAAATAGCAGATCCAAAATAGGAAAAAAGCTAAAAACCGTTCTAAGTAATAAAAGCCTAAAATTAAGGTAGATCTTGCCCAAAATTAGAAGATCTAAATTAGGAAAAATATCTATTAACTGATTTAGAGTTGGAAAGTCAATCAGCCATTAATCCACGCCATAAATAAAGCTCAATTAAGCTAGATCAGCCCTCAATAGCTTGAATTAAATTTATTACGCCTTCATCTTCCTTTGGGCCCAGCTTGGAATGTGAATCAGCCCAAATCCCTTGAATCAGCCCATTAAGTGCTTCTTTGATCTTTTTGGATCTTACTCTAGTAATAGGCCCAACTAGAACTTGCACGTATCCTTGAATGCTTATTGATTCTCATCATTGCTTGAATTAGTTCATACGGATGTATGTGGTCTTATGTTAACCCAAGCAAAAGGAGGTTATGAGTACTTTATCACTTTTACCCATGATTACTCTAGATATAATTATGTATACCTAATGAAACGAAAGTTCGAAGCCTTTGAAAAGTTTAAAGAGTTTAGGGCTGAAGTTGAAAATCAATTGGGTAAACACATAAAGGCTATTCGATCTGATTGTGGTGGCGAATACCTTCTTGGGGATTTCAATGATTACTTAACTCAAAATGGGATTATATCCCAATTGACTGCACCTGGAACTCCCCAACAGAATGGTGTAGCAAAAAGAAGGAATAGGACTCTTTTAGAAATGGTTAGGTCCATGATGAATTATTCAACTTTACTGATTTCTTTTTGGGGTTATGCCTTAAATACAGCAATACATCTTTGAATTTAGTTCCATCAAAATCTGTTCCCAAAACACCCATAGAATTGTGGAGTGGGCGTAAGCCTAGTATGAAATATCTCCACATTTGGGGTTATCCAGCACATGTGTTAAAAGGGAAGCCTGATAAATTGGAACCAAAATTGGAAGTGTGTTTGCTTGTGGGTTATCCAAAAGAAACCAGGGGTTATTTATTCTATAGTCGTAAAGATAACAAAGTTTTTGTTAGTACAAATGCAAAATTCTTGGAAAATGACTATATGAATAATTTTACTCCTAGAAGTAGAGTTGTTTTGGTAGAAATGAGCGAACTTGTAAATGAACAACCAATAGATGTAACTAGAGATGATGTGGCTGTATTGGATACACCACAAGACATTACTTATGAGATATCTAGTACACAGGTGCCTCGTCGTAGTGGGAGAATTGGTCGACCTCCTATAAAATTCATAAGTTTGGGAGAAACTTATGAAGCTATCTCAGAAAAGGCTGAATCGGATCCCTACACTTATAAAGAAGCAATAAATGATATAGATGCACATCATTAGGTCAAAACTAGGAAATCTGCATTAGATTCCATGTATTCCAATCAAGTTTGGGATCTTGTAAAAGTGCCTAACGGCATTAAACCTGTTGGTTGCATATGAGTTTACAAGAGAAAGAGAGGGATAGATGGAAAGGTTGAAACCTTTAAAGCAAATCTAGTAGCAAAAGGGTATACTCAAAAAGAAGGTATTGATTATAAAGAAACCTTTTCACCAGTAGCAATGCTTAAATCTATCAGAATTCTTTTATCCATTGCTGCTCATTATGATTATGAGATTTGGCAAATGGATGTCAAGACTGCATTTCTCAATGGCAATCTTGAATAGGAAATCTATATGAAGCAACCGGAAGGTTTCATAGCAAAGAACCAAAAGCATATGGTATGCAAGTTGAAAAAGTCCATTTATGGACTTAGGCAAGCATATAGGTCATGGAACATCAGATTTGATCAAGCAATCAAGTCACTTGTTTTTGAACAAAATCTTGATGAACCATGTGTGTAAAAAAGACATCAAGACAAAGTAGTAATGTTCCTAATGCTTTACGTTGATGATACTCTACTCATTGGAAATGATATAGGGATAATTTCATCAATAAAGGTTTAGTTTTCAAGCCAATTTGATATGAAGGACTTGGGTGAGGCTAACTTTATTCAAGGGATCAAGCTTTGGCGAGATCGCAAGAGTAAGATGTTAGGCTTATCTCAGGCTGGGTATATAGATAAGGTTCTAGAACGGTTTAGCATGCAAAATTCCAAGAAAGGATTACTTTCTTTTAAACATGGAGTTCCTCTGTCTAATGACCAAAGGCCTAAGACTCAAGAGGAAGAAGATAGGATGAGACAAGTTCCTTATGTTTCTGCAGTAGGAAGTCTCATATATGCCATGCTTTGTACTAGACCAGATATCTGATATTCAGTTGGCATGGTCAGCAGATATCAATCAAATCCAGGACAACAACATTGGCAAGCTGTAAAGCATATTCTCAAGCATATTCTCTAGAACATACATACATAATTGATTGAGAGACCACACATCTTGAGCATCAAGTGGAATTGGAGTAAAGATTAAAAATGTTCCCAAGTGCTTTTCATCGTCCGTTTTGAAATTCACTATACCAAGGCACACTCTCTTGATTCTATATTCTAAAACTTACATAATGCATGTTATCAATTACAAATGAAGTAGATCCGTTATTTTTCAGCTGTGCGTGTTTTGTATGTCATACAAACATGTTTTTCTATCAGATATAAATCAAAAGTTCCTTGTAAATTCAAAATGTCATTCGTAGTCGGTGGTGAAATTAGGCGTTTCACCTGTGAAGACTAAAACACATCAACTAAGATGGTTTGTCTTGATCGTGGAAGTGGAGACTTCTAGTTGATGTGTCTTAAGTGTGTAAGACATATTGAACTGGACCGCTGTGAGATTAATTATTCAATTAACAACTGTCACCTAAATAATTAATCTCACGACTTCTAATTTCATACACTCTCAATCCTGAAAGGATAGTGAACCCGATCATGAAATGTAAGTTACTTTGATATATCAGGAGTGAAATCAAATTTAACGGTCAAAACATCAATAGTGAAGGAATACATATTCTCAAGATGGAATCCATAATGTCTTTTATAGAGACACAAAATATCTCATTGAGATAAGTTTAATGGGAACTGGTTATTTAGGGTTGGCCATTTTAGTTAGGAGTTACTAAAACTTATATTTAATAAATTTATATTTCATAAATATGAATAACTAAAAGATTAAACCGGCGAATCAAGGAATAAAATAGTTGTTTACAAAGTGACAGTTTATTATGACTTTGTTCACTATGGATATTTCATGGAGGGGTCAAATGATATTATATTAGAGTCTTGGGATATAATTTATTAATAAGGCCTAGAGTGCAATTATATTTCTATAGTGGTACTTGTTATATAATTAATGGTAACTTTGGGCTTATCAAGAGTTGACAGATAAGGTTGAGGCCCATTAAAGCTAGAGCCTTACCCTTTGGTCCCATCCCAAGCCATATACTAAAGCCCATTGGGCTGGCCCAAAAGGCTAACCCAATTAGATAATTAGTTGTTTATTTAATAAGAGTTATTAAATAAAGTAATTGTCAAGGCAATTAAAACGTACGTATGATTAAAAGAAAAAAAAATAGTTTTCTCTCGTGAGTATCTTTTGAATACACTTTTCTTTTGGAAAATCAATGTACTTAAGAACTGATTAAGAGACCACTCATCTTGAGCACCATGTGGAATTGGGATAAAGATTGAAGGTATTCTCAAGTCTTGTTTTTGAATTTCACTGCATTAAGGTACGCTTTCTGTTCTTTGTTCTAGAATTTAAGGTTATATGTTATCTCTCATGAATAAAGTAGATCCTTGTGTTGCTTCTGCTATGGGTTTTGTATGGGATGCAAAACTAGTTTTTCCAACATAGTCTTCAAGGTCAGATAAGCATTTTAGGCTATTGTAATTTTCTTGAAAATCATCTTCAGCTAATTGTAATTTATCATTAATCATCTTGAGTAACCTGCAAAAGGTGATATTTCACTTTTAGTTCAAACACTTGATATGATTTATCTTTCATTTCTTGGTATAGATTTTACATGAATGTTTGGGCTTCAAATCTCATTTCCCTATTCAAATTTCGTTTTTGGACCTTATTTTACTCATATTTCTCTTTAGTAAAGCTTATCAGTCAAATTGTTCAATTTTTTTTTTTTTTATACAAGATAGAAATTCTAATTTAGCCTAATCTAAATGTATATGTGTGTGAAGCTCCCCCTTGAAGACTTGAACCCTAGCCCTTGCCCCTCACACCCCACAAGCACTTATACTTGTGGAGTGACAATCCTCTCAATTATTTGGGAGTTTTTCCTATGTGGCGAAACATGTCATGAAATGCGTGTGAGTTGTGGAAATCTAAGTAATGTGTGTGAATTAATGAGTCTATTAATTATTTTTCCTTTTTTTTATAGTCACCACCAACCATTGGTTTTTCTAAGTGTAATTAGTAACCTATATCTAATCCATTAATTACCTAATTAACCAAGGGTTGCCAAGCTAAAAGGTAAGACAAGTGTCTTGCACTAAAAACATGGACTCAAAAGTTCTATTACATTTAGGGAAGGTGTTAGGCATCTCATAGTGCCTACCCTAAGATAGTAACTTGTTTTGATTTAATCTCAATTTCTGTTATTTAAGATGGGACCCATTTATTTGGAATTTGTATTTAAAGAAGTATGTAAACATTGGATGTTCATGTACATATGAATTGTAAAGATGCATGTACATGTGAATATACAAGGGCATGTAAAGATGCATGTACATTGGAATATGCATCGACATGTGAATGGTACATGTACATATAAGTATGCATGGACATGTGAATGTTGCATGTACAATATAAGAGCGTTACCTCACTCCACCATATTTAAACCTAAAACTTTATGTGGCGTTTGGTATGGGGTAATGTTTTAGGATTCCTAGGAATGTTTAAAGATTCCCATGTTTGGTTGCAAATTACACCAGGGAATTAGATGCCAGGGAAACCTGGATTCCCCCCTTAAACCCCTCTTAGTAGGAAAGTGGATTTCCTTTAAAACAGGTGGGTATCCAGATTCCCAGGCTTAAAGGAAATTGTATTTTTTATAATCATTTAAGCAATTAAGATAAAATATAAAACAAGTTATCAATATCTTTTCTCTTGTCTTTATCTTTTCTCGCTAAAACAACATAAATAGGATAGACAACTCTATTAATATATTTTTTAACAAAGTTCTATTTAGATTTTACGTGTGGAAAAAAAAAAAGTTTGAAGGATACCCTCTATTATTTCCAGGTATTGACTTTTACTGTTATGTGTGTGTTGCTCAACAAATTATTAATTTATTTAAAGGAAGATATTTTTTTAAAGGACTAATTAATAGTTTATATTTTTTTTTCATTATTTATTTAGAGGAAGTTTTTTTTTTTAAGGACTTGATAGTTCACATTCAAATCTAAGGATGGAATGGGAAAAATAAATAATTCATTTAAGATTCTTAGGAATACACCAAACATTATCATCTCACATTCTTGAAAATCTCCCAATGAAACAAAACATAAGAATAGTTACATTTCTGGGAATCTTTCGAGAATTACATTTCTAGGAATTTGGATGCCAAGAGTAATGTGGATTCCTCCGTACCAAAAGCCACATTAGGGTGCTTGGCATTAGGGACATGACTCTATAAAATAATGTTATTCTCATTTAAGCTGCTTGCGCCTTTAGACTCAACCTAATTTCTATTGTGCTCAAATTTTTCAAATCAAAATACTTCAATAAATCTGATTTTTTGGATGCACAGCCACCTCCACTTCTTCAAAAACTTGGAAATCAAATCTTGGGAAAAAAATTTCTTCTCTTAAGCCTTCAATGGTCTATAAGAATGGAACTAGTATTTCTTTTTGGTTTGATTCATGGCTTCCTATTTTGTCATCTTTTAATTGACACTCAACCGAATTCTGATTAAACCTATATGTTAAATATATTAGCAATGCAATGTGTTATACCATGTTGTATATGCTAGAATGGATGCGAAAGGGGAAGTATAGAATAAGAACACCGAGAACACAAGGGTTACATGATTCAGCCTTGTTGGCCTATGTCCACTGAGGAAACCCTTAAGGGCTGCATTTTTATTGTATAAGAGTGTAGTACAAAGCCTGTGTTACAATGAACCCTAACATGAGTATATATAGGCGACTAAACCCTAGACTACTAGTACTAGTAGGAGTTGGCTTGGGCCTATTACATTAGGCTAAATATGTCTAATCTATATATCTATATATCATATCATATACTATATATAAAAGCAGAAGTCTTTTCCTGCAATTTAGACTGTGCTGCCATGTAGGAAAAAAGCCTATCTAAAATTCTGCCACGTTTAAGTAAAAAAGCGATAAACTATACCATTTCACAACTTTAAAACATCGTTTAATGTTTTTCAATATAAAAAAATATTTAAAAAAAAAACAACCCTTGAAATTCATAGGTAGAGAAGGAGAGAGACAGAATTTGTAAGAGGGAGAACCATTTTGGTACAACCCAAAAAAAAAAGAAAAAAAATGTTAGGATAGAGGGAGAGGGAGTTCACTAGGCCATATGCAGTATTCCCGCCAAAGTCCAATCTTCCACCACCATTAGACTCCTATGAACCCCATGGTAAAGGATTTTTTTTTTTTTTTCATTGTTAAAATTTATGGATTTGGTTATATACTTTTATTTGGTTAGATTGATATCAATTTAGGTGTTTGGGTTAAATTTGATTTTGATTAAGGAATAAGGGTAAGAATGTTTTAAGTTTGCGGTATTCGAGTTAAATTAGGGATTGGGTTTTTATTTTCTCTTTTCTTTCTTAAATCTAAACGTGGGATGTGAAGTGTTTTTTTTTTTTTTTGGGGCGCCGGGGGGGGGGGGGGGGGGGGGGTGGGATTGTTTCTTTTTAATCTATACATGGGAGTGTATTTCAGTGGCATTGGAGAGGTTTTTTAATCTAAAGGGAGTGTAATTGTGGTAGCGTGGGAGTGCCTTTTTTTTTTTTTTTTTCAAATCTAAACATGGTAGTGTTTTTGGTTTTAGGTTGGCATTTACATTGTATGAGGATTCTGCCTCTCAAACCGTTTATTGGCATTGGGTAGATGATATCGTATGAAACAATTTCAAGTGTCTAAAAACTCAAACCTAAACGTTAAAACCAATTCGTTCAAGACAAAAGAAAACACCTTTCACTTCATCCTTTCAATAGTTGTTGTAACTGCCATCTGATCTGCTGCTCTGCCTCATCTTTTTTCTACAACATTATTTTCTAAAGGTCAGCATACTCTTTTCTTCTTTAAATACTATTTTGGTTTTTTGAAACTTCTCACCATTGATTTTCCTTTCGAATTAGCATATTAAATCTCCAATATGTATATGTTTTTAGTTTAAAATCGGATGTTTATACTACAGGAATTACCATCTTCCATTTTCTATATACCTATATTTCAAAATTTTCCCCCTCCCGAATTGTCCAAGGTTCTTCTTTGTCTCCTTTTGAAATATAGATGGGTTTATTCTCTTTCTATGGAAAAATTATAATTTCCAGTTTTAAGTACTGGTAACATAACGGATTACGCCCTTGATTTTAATAACCAAATTTCAACTTGAATGGTTTCAAATTTGAAAAATTATAATTTCCAGTTTTAAGTACTGGTAACATAAGGGATTATGCCCTTAAGGGCTGCATTTCTAAGTAAATTTTTTAGAACAATGCTTACTCCCAAATCTGTGTATAAATTTCTTTATTCTTAATATGCAGAGTATTAAGAAATTTAATATTTTTTTAAATGGATAACATTAGAAATATGTTTTGAACCAGTTCAGTCTTTGTCAATTCGTTGACCCCTTAAACCCAACAGATTAACCTAGAGAATTAGCCAAGTGATTAACTTAGGTAATTTAATTAAATCTAGGTTAACACAAATAAGCAAAAACAACAAAGCAGCGGAAAATAAATAACACAACGATCTGATGACCCAGGAAACCACACCGGTAAAAACCTGGGGAGGATTTAACCTAGCTATCCTCAAGGTAAACTGAATCCACTATGAAAGAATCGAAGTTTACACAATAAGACTTAGACCACTAACATCCTATTGCTACCCAAGTGTAGGAAACTTACTACCATGACCCCATGATAGCTCCGAGATCCACGGACTCCTTCTTTCCTTGAATTCTTCAGCAAATCACAAGCGCACCTGCTTGTATATCTTTATGCTCTTTTGATTCTGCAACTGTATTGATTTATCAAGCTCTAGACATAAGTCTTGAGTTTGTAAACCCTAAGTGTATGTGAAGGTAAACACCTCTAGATCTCACAAAGAGATTCACAAACACAGCATTCAGAACTCTAAAAACGTGGCTAGGGTTTTCCCTTATATACTTAGGGCAAAACATAAAACCCTATACATTAAATGGACTAGGGCTGAGTTGGAATTTTCTGCAGAAAAACGATCTGCCCGATTTTCGATCGATCGAGCCTAATTTTCGATCGATCGAGTCTGACAGAAAGTGAACAGTTACTTCTGCAGTAAACTCGATTCCAACTTTACATAAAATCCCATACTTTGAGCAAAGTCTAACAAATTGAAGTTCTAATACATTAGTTCCTAATTCTTAGAACCTAACAGTCTTGGTTTCCCATGAGCATTCAATGGTGCTATGAGATCAATATTGCACATTTTTTTCAATTCAAACCATCTTACAACTTCAATTTATTTTCTATAATTTATGAAACCTCCTTTTCCCATCCTTTTGTTGAAGCACAAATTTAAAGAGTTCTCTTTCAGATAAGCATTTGGGTGGTTTGTAAGAAAAGTTACCGAATTAAACTGCAAGGTTAGGATAGCTTGATTTTTCCTTTGTTTATCTCATATTTTTTGTTAAATTTTTTCAATTGATGTATTTGGTTTTGAATTGGTTTTTGTTCTAGATTCAATTGACCTATAACACTATTATGATTCCATTAATCTTTTTCAATCTTCTTCAGATAGCCAAATAGATGGTTAGAGTTCTCTTTGATTTTTTTTTTTTTTTTTTTTTTTTTTTGTCTGCTATGTTTTGTAATCAAGTTGGCTTATTTGTGTTTGTGAGGTTTTCCAATTCAGTCCAACTCAATGATGACATTGTCTTGCTTTTGAGGGTTTCGAGTTCTATTAGTGATATTTTGTAAGTGCTAAAAATGCATGATTTATGCTTTACGAAAAAATTTGCTAATTCCCACACATGAAGTGCTGTTTATACCTAAATTTTATGTCTAGAAGTTCACATTACAACTATAATTAAAAAAAAAAGACAATACTTTATGAGCTTATGATCGCCAAATGCTATAATTACGATATTGAATTTAATTATTGTTACTGGATTACCATATTTTGAACTCCTGATTTTGGTACATCTAAATATGGTAAAGACCATTATCAATTCTTAAGACTCAATTTGGTTATTGACTATGTTTTTAATTAGAAAAAAAGCTTTGGTTTCCCATCGGCCACTTATCTTTTAAATTTTGTAATACATTTCTAGGAGTCAATATGAAGGAAAATGGATAATAAACATTGAAGTACATCCAAATCTACTCTTTCCAACAAGTGTAGCAATATTATGTTTGTCAAATTTGCTAACTACAACATAAGAACATGCTAGAACATATTAAATTCAGCTACTTTGGGAGTTATATCTTGGAAAGCCTTTTAATTCTCCATTATTGTGGAATTTCGCTAGTTGAAAATGTTTCAACTTTAATGTTTATAAAAAATAAAAAATTATTTGATGCAGTCTCTTTGAGAGAACCTTTAAATCCTCTATCATTACAGATTGTACATATGTGTTTTACTGTGGTTAACAAAGGTTAATTGACGCATTTTCTTAGAGATTATTATTATTGTAGATGTTTAAGGGTTCGTTCGGTTGGAGGAGTGGAAAAGTGGGAGGATGGAAAACTCTTGTGTTCGGTTGGAGAGAAAAATGGAAGGATGGAAAATGTAATTTATATAAATTGACTATTATACCCTTGTTACATAATATGTAAAAAATAGATTTATTTGTTCTCATTAAATAATATGAAATTTACCACATCATATATATAAATTTATATTATTATTTTTATTATTATAATGTAAAAATTATAATAGAGTACATATAAATTATATAAATTTATATAATATATAAATTTATATTATTATTTTTATTATAATATCAAAATAATAATATAAAGTGAGTTGCATAAAGGCATACATTAGGATGCCTTTAATATTAAATTAAATGAATATGAAAAATATATATATATATATATATATATATATATATATTACGTTAAATAATATTTTTTAAATTAATTGATTTTGTGCAAAAAAAAAAAAACCGCAAAATTGAAACTGGGAGGTCTTTTATGGGAGGTCTTTTTTTTTACTCTTTTTGCCCAACGGGCTTCTTTTTGGGATGTCTTTTTTTTTTTTTTTTTATAAAACAGCATCTGCTTCCCATGAATTGAAACTTTTCAACACCTGTAGAATTCCTTCCATCAACACTCAACAGCATTTACAGCAATAATAATAGAATAAAATAATGAAAAACCCATAAACCCATTCAAGTCATTCTGTTACTCATTCAAAGCTACTACACCACATAAACCCTTTCAACACATAAACATCCAACTCAGGTATCATCAGAACCAAGAATGAATGACAAACCATCTCAGCAAAGACACACCTAGGCTAGACAAAATGCAGATCTGAACAAAGAAGTACAAAACTTTGGAGCAAAATGATATTAATTTCATTCATCCATAGCACAGTACAAGTTAAAATATTACATTATCTTCTAGTGTCTTAACTGAAATACAAATTCATCAAATATTGCTAATTATGTAATATACTACATTCAGCCCACAAAAGTTAGCAAGTCAAAAGTCAGCAAAATGTTAAGTTGAATTGTTTAGTATTATGCAACTTAGCTACTACCAAAAGTTAGTTGACAATTATCCAACCACTAAAGGTCCTTAGCATACATCATCTTCAATAATATTTGGGTGTAAATCACTAGTTGGAACACCAAAAAATGCTCTCATTTTGGCTGGATCCTTAATTAGGAAGAGCATAGCATCAAGTTGCGTTTCCATCGGTATTCCTATTTTCACCAATTCAGAAAATACTTCATCCTCAGAGTAACAACGTGGACATCCTTTCTCCACGATAGCAAGTCCCTCCTTAGCAATCTCATGTCCTTGCACCATAATAGCAAGTCCCTCCTTAGCAATCTCATTTCCTTGCCTTATACTTTCTGCCACATTATCAATTTCGGATTGAAAAATTTTCATTTGCTTTTCAAGCATTTCAACCATTTAAGGTGTTTTCTTTGCCTTCTTGGACGATGTCTCACATGAGTAGGAAGGAGAGACCATTGGAGAATATGATTCTACATTTGGCATGCTAAACTCATCAAAGCAATCAAAATTTTCTTCCAAATTTACACTATCCTCTCTTTCCTTTTCCCATCGACGGACTTTCTCCTTTGCACTTATAGAACCTTCACCATTTGCCCTATCTTTGGAAAAAAAATCAAACAACTTCTCATAATGTTGAATTGGAGTTCTTTTCCATTTTTTAGCATTTGGGTTTGCCTAACACAATACACACTTATTAGTATTATTATTATTACAACAAAGTACCAACAAAATACATCAACTTCATCTATCAAAATATATCAACTTCACAATATCAAAATAAATATAACTAACCTCTATTAAAGGTTCCCACACTTCATCTTCAGCCTCAAAAAGTCCAGTGATTGGATTCCATGCAAATCCACTCATGTTCTTGAAAAGGTCATGACATGAATTGAAAGTACCTTTCAATGTTTTGATGCGATTCTTGATGTTACCTTTCTCAATTGCATAACCGAACTCTGTTGAACACTTTTTAGACATATTTGCGTAAGCATGAGGACTCCATGTTCCATTGGGCCTATTTCCATTGCTTTGTTCCTCCAACATGACGTTAAGTAAGAAGCCATCCATGTCATCAGTCCATCTCATGTTACTCGCTTTAGCCTCGCTATCAGTTGTCTTCTTCAATGTCTTAGACATCTTTAAAGACTGCATGTTAAACATATTAGTCTTTACAAGATTACATACAACTACTACAAAGAAACCAATTAGATTTACATACAAATACTACAAACAAACCAACAAAACAAAATACGACATAGCATAATGTTGCTAAAAATAAACTAGTAATTGAACATTCTTCTAAAACATTAATAAGGTACACATAATAGTTGTACAAAAGCAACTACTGGTAAATGTTCAACAACAGTCATTCCATTCGAAACTATTCCATAAAGAAAGATACACATAAGCAAGTCAAATCTCATAACATATTGACTAAAATTATTGATCAGGCGATACATAATCATTCCACATTCTAGTTGCTATACTAGTTCGTAATATTGCTCCTCTTCTAGCATTTACATTACTATCATTTGTACTGTTTCTAGCTTCATTATGTATGTCACCATTCGAAATCTCTTGATCAACTTCTGCAATCAACCTTTCATCCGGATCAACTCCCATAAGATAGTTGTGCAATATACAACAAGCCAAGATAATCTCAGTAACTGTATCAACTGGAAAAAAAGGTTCTGTCATTCCAGCTATAATAGGAAATCGTTTCTTCAACACACCAAATGTCCTTTCAATGACATTGCGCAAAGAGGAATGCCGATGATTAAATATTTCCTCAGAATTTTCTGGGCCACGTGCTGAATACTCTTTTAAATGATAATGTACACCCCTATATGGCGCCATAAGTCCATTTCTCAGCATAAAGCCCGCATCTACTAGATAATATTTGTCTATTAAGAAAATAATTTATATAAGTAATTCACTATATATATATATATATAAGTAATTCTCTATATTTTTTATAAGTATACTTTGTATTTATAACTTAACATTACCTCTAGGGATTACAAGTTTGTCTTCCCTACTTAAAGCGTTTTTAATTATCCTTGAGTCAGAGGCAGTCCCTTCCCATCCAGGTAAAACATATGTAAACCTCATGTCAAAATCACATGCTGCCAATACATTTTGAGTTCTGTACTCTTTCCTCCCTCGATATCTAGGCGCATCTGTTGCTGACACTTTTACACGAATTAAAGCAATCTATTAAATCAAGAATTTTTTATTCAGATTAAAGCAATCCATATAGTTGCTTGAAAATATGTTTACCTTAAAGTATGGGTAAAATCTATGACTATTTCGTATATGTTGGGGAACCTCTGCCCCATTAGGTTGTCGAAGGAACTGATCTTCTAAGTGGATGATTGCTCTCAACACATTGTGAAAATGATGGCTTATGGTATCATTAGAACGACAGAAGAAAAAGGAAACCGTACGAATTCTCTCATTATGTGCTAAAATGTAAAGAAACTTGGCTACTTGCTCTTCAACAAAAGCATTCCTATTGTCTTTAAGACGGCCAGTTCCTCGAAGAATTTCACACAACTTAGCAAACGCATAAGGCCCCATTCGAACTATGTCTCTACATTTCCTAATGGATCTAAGCTCACTTAGTAGTTCTTGTCGAACATTTTCTCTTTCCCCACTACTTTCGGTAAGTACTCTATCCACATAACGTGGACTACAATATATGCCCATCATCCATATCCCATGCACCACATGTACAAGAAGTTGCAAAATTGCTACATCTCGTCTTCTCTACCAATCAGTCAAAAGTTGCAAACCAAATTTGTTCAATTCATGAATATTCCTTAATTGATCTTGACAATTTTCCTCCCAACTCTTATTACTCAAATCTTCCGGTGGACTATTATCCCAATTAGTTGAGTTATCCATCTACCAAATATCCATCACAAGTAAGAAATAATCAACACATTGGTCATAATAATTACTAATTAAAGCACGTTAACCTTGTTTTTTTGTTCTTATCATCCCAAACATAATTAGCAAAGAAACACTATTTTTTTTTTTAAAAAAAAAAAAAAAAAAAACTAATACACATAACTAATCATGTAAGAAATTATGTCAAGCTCAAAATCTTAATCTGGGCAGTAAACAATATCATCTATATTTGTAACATGTTCCTAATTAAAATCAATAAAAAAAAATATAACAAAAAGGTATGACATGCTTCATACCTGATACAGAGTATTTTCATGTTATTACCCAACACTGCTCTAGGATCCATATTAATCAAGAAAACAGAAGTTATGATATGTTTCAGCAAAACACAACCACTAATAAATCAACCCCTTACACTAACAGATTCTAACAATCACAACTACAACCAAACAATAAAATCCAACCTCATCAAAGCACATGAATCTCTCTCTTTCACACATAATACACGGATTCTTTACATGAATCGATTCAATAATCCCAGATGGGTTTGCAAAAATAAGAAATAGATAATAAAAATATATATAGGAGAAAGATTCTGGGAAGAACTTAATAAAAAAAATTAAAATAGCAAAAAAAGTGGAGAAGTTCATACCTGTCTCGACTGGAGAGGAAATCAAAAGACCCCTTGGCTGGAGAAAAAAACATACAGAAACTAATGAGGACATGCTAGATATACGAATGAAAAAAAAAATTAATGTCATACGAAACCAAAAAATCAACAAGAAACAATAGATTAATGAGGAGTATAATGAGAACAAGAAACAATAGCTCAGGTCACGTTGAAAAACAAAAGAAAAAAAAAAAGACTGAAGGGAACTTGGACCCGTCGATGAGGGAGATAGAAAAGAGAGAGAGAGAGAGAGAGAGAGAAGAGAACCTGGACCTAATTGGTGAGAATGAGATGAGAAAGAAAAGAAAAAAAAAAAAGAGAGAGAGAGAGAGAGAGAAGAGAGCCTAGACCGTTGGTGAGAAGGAGATGAGGAAGAGAAAAAAAAAAAAAAAAAAAAAAAAAAAAGAGAAGAGAACCTGGACCCGTTGGTGAGAAGGAGATGAGAAAGAGAGAAAAAAGAGAGAGAGAGAGAGAGAGAGAGAGAGAGAGAGAGAGAAGAGAGGAGAACTTGGACGGCTGGTCTTGTTGGTGAGAAAGAGAGGGAAAAGATGAAAGTCCCAACTGTGCAATCTGAGAAAGAGAGGAGAAAGAAGAAAGTCAATAAAGTGTAGCTGAGTAATAAATGGGGGGTAGTTGGATGAGGTTATATTAGTAAAATAGCTCCCTTATCAATTTTCCACTCCACTTTTCCTCTCAATTTGGGCGGAAAAAAGTTCTTAACCCGGGAGAGAAAATGTTCTCTCGGGTTTTCCATCCTCTCTATTTTCCTTCCCCAAACGAACAGTGGAAAACAGCATTTTCCACCATTTATTTTCCATCCTCCCTATTTTCTCTCCAAACGAACAGACCCTAAATGAAGAAGAGCATGAACACTAACTGAACCCTACTGAATTGTTATAGCAATGTTAACTATTGTCTGTCCAATTTTATCCATAGTCTCTAATTTCAAAGTTTTCTCTATTGTACATTTTTCCTTTTATGTGGATCAGATATGCCAATTGAAGAGTGGTTAATAGTATTGCTAACATATAATTGATAAGATTTCCAATTGAAAATCAACATTTTAAAGAAAATTTGACTATGATAAGAACTATTTTGGTACTTATTTTTTCTAGCTATGATTACACATGTTTGGATTGTGGGTCATCTTTGTTTACTATAGGTTTCATTCCTCCACAATGCATGTCAGTAGCATGTAAAATATTTTTTACATCATTTTGTACTTAGGAGCAAATTTAGGACTCCAACGATATTGAAATTCTTAAGACACCCTATAATGCCAAAGTAGATATCCTAATTCTTTAATTTTTAGGTGGTAGTTCTAAATAAGTTGGCTTCCTATCAAAATGATTGGATATGGAATTTTATGGTTGCTTTTTTTTTTTTCTTTCATTAGTTCATCAAGATAATGTTCAATTTTGTTTTCATTGTCCAAGCATATATGCTCTATTTTGTGACTTCATTATTCCATTCTAATATGAATGGGCTTCATTATAACCACTATGTTCCATTTTATTGATCACATATCTACAAAACAAAACAAAAAATATTAAATTAAATAGTTAAAATTGAGTTTGGTGTAAAACAAAGTTCAAAAGTGTTTTTACAATTCATTTGTTTAAACACAACAAGCTTTTTTGGATTTTAGATAATTATAATTGTTAAGTTGGTATACAAATAGTAAATGAAATTCAGTTTCTAGAGCCTCATCCAATCTAAATAACTTTTTCTTTCCACATGTTTTTGTAAAAGAATAAAGGTAGATAAGACAGATTATGATTTCTACAAAACAAATAAAAGGGTCATTCATTGTAATAGTCGCTTCAGCTATTGTGAAAATTTATAAAGGTAACATTTCACTAAAAAAATTAAAAAGTATATAATGCCTCAACATCAATAATCCTAATACATTTTTATAATCTTTTGTAGGTGACTATCAACTAATTATGTAAGAGAAAATTAGTTGTTGAAATAGAAGACTTGGAATGGAACTCAGAGACAAAGGTATCAATTGTACTTATACAACTTAAACTTACCATAATTGATAAGTGTTTATATGTTTTATAATAACCTTTACTTTTCTTTAAAAAAATTTCTTTTATGTTGCAAGACATATTGATGACATGCAAAGTCAAGATTTTTAATGTTAACAATAGATATTGGGTAGGGTATTATATTGCATGTCTTATATGTAAGACAAAGGCCAAACCTATAAAAGGATTTTTATGGTGAGTGTTGTTAAGCTGAGCCTAAATCATAAAATGACCCTGTGTATTATGTAGGTTAAACACTAGTATATATAAAACCAAAGCCTTTGACTCTTTCTATTTGGATAAGCAAACTAAAATATTATTAAAACAACATCAAGATCCAAATACATCTTGGATAAGAGCTTGCTAAATACAGCAAGGAGTATCTTTAATCCAAATTACATCATTGACAAGGCTTTGAGCTTGTCTAGCTAGAATATGGGCTGGCTGATTGCCAGTCCTTCGCACATAAGTATAATGAACAACACCAATTTCTGAGCCTAAAGCATGAATCCCTTCCACAATAGCAGCAACCGAGATAGAGGGCTCTGTAACCCACTTGAGAGCATTAGAGATAGTCAAATAATCTCCTTCCAACACCCCAACTTGCAGCCCCAAATGTCTTGCCAACAACACACCAGCTTCATAGGCTTTGGCTTCAACTTCAACCACCCCCGATAGGTCTCTAATTTTTTTGCATAATGTAGCCAGCAATCGCATGTCTCTTATAACTACACCAATGTCAACCAACTTCTTAGCGAGAAAGAGAGCACTATCCACATTAAATTTACATGAACCCGATGGAGGAGGAACTCAGGCCGAATGCAGCACCCCTTCTAGACTTTCAGCTAAATGCAGAACCAATTTTGAAATAGCAGTATCATGTGTCTCAACAGCAGACCAGTACTCTTGAAGGTAGCTTGCTGCCCAAAGAGCTATAGCCAGACCGGTTTTGCTTTCTCCTCCATGGTAAATTTCATTTCTATTACACCATAATGCCTAAGCAATCATAACCAGTCGTGAACACTTCTCCTCCCTAGCTGCATTAGTCATCATTTCTAGCCATAAAAGGTCCTAGAAAGAATTGATATGAACATCCGGAGGTAGCATGTGTAACTTCAAAGCAGCCCAAGCCTCTTGGGCTTTCGAGCATCCCCAAAAAATGTGACCACTCGTCTCAGCAACATCCTCACAGCACACACACAAATCTTCAGAGATAACATTTTGCCTCCTCAATTTGACTTTGGTTGGTAAAGTGTCATGACAAGCACGCCAACAAAAATGACGTACCTTATGAGAAATAGGTAATGACCAAACTTTCTTCCAAAACTTTCTCAACAAACTACCATCAAAAGTAGTTCCCTAGTTCCTTGATTTAAACAAACTAACCGCCAACTTAAATGCACTCCCAACAGTGAATTTTCCATTGTTAGTTTCAGCCCAAACAAGTTTGTCCGCTGGTAAAGTAGCACTCAAAGGAATGCTTTTAATTAATTCAGCTTCATAAGCTATAAAAAGACTATCAATCACCTCATTTTTCCACTTAGCTGTACTTGAATCAATTAAGTCAGTAACCATTGTATCAACACTCAAAAACATCCTTGGAGAAATAACACTATGAGTTGAAACCCGTGGCAGCCACTTATCTTGCCAAACCTTAATATTTGCTCCATTGCCAAATCTCCATCACAACCCTTCAATGACTAAGCTTTAGGCTGAAATTAGACTCCTCCATGTATAAGAAGGATTGTGTCCAATCGAAGCATGAACAAAATCACTTGTTAGGAAATATTGGCCTTAAGGACCCTATAAACAAGAGAATCACCACCCATTTGAAGAAGCCAACCCTGTTTTGCAAGCAAAGCCTTATTGAACAATTTTAAATTCTTGAATCCAATTCCTCCATCACACTTAGGCTTACACATTTTCTCCCAAATAAGCCATGCAATTTTCCTTTCCTTCTTTTTTTGTCCCCATTAAAAATTCCAAATCAACCTCATTAGCTCATCACAAAGAGAATCCAAAAGCTTGAAACAACTTATAGTATAAGTCAGAATTGCTTGAGCCACTGCTTTTATTAGAACTTCTTTCCCTACCTTTGAGAGTAATTTCTCTTTCCAACCCGCCAACACTTTTCCCAATTTCTCCTTAATAGCATTAAAGGTAGTTCTTTTATTTCACCCCACCAAAGAAGGCAAGCCAAGATACTTCTTATGTTACTTAAATGATTTAGGCACCAAATCGATTCTTTATCTACTCTTGAACTTCTCTTGAGGTGTTACTACTAAAAAACAATGATGTTTTTTAACGTTTTAATTGTTGGCTGGAAGCTTTCTCATACACAACAAGCAATCATTGTAGTGCATCACACTCCTTTAACGTCACCTTGCAAAAAATCAGACAATCATCTGCAAAAAACAAATGCAACAAGCTTGGGCTACCTCTACAAATTTTTACACCCTCCATTTGACCCTTATCCACTGTTGATTTAATTAAAGCAGACAAGCCTTCTACACATAAAAGGAAGAGGTAAGGTGACAAAGGGTCTCCTTGACGTATCCCTTTAGATGGAATAATATGCCCCCTCGATGTCCCATTAATTTTAATTGAATAAGTCACCATAGAAACACAAATCCCTCACCCGATCAGCAAAGCACAATTTCTCCATAACTTTTTCCAGCCAAACCCACTCCACCTGATCAAAAGCTTTACTCATATCTAATTTAAGAGCCATCTCTCCAACCTTACCCCCTTTTTTCTGGCTGATATGGTGCATGGTTTCAAAAGCCACAAACACATTATCAATAATCAACCGTACATGGACAAAAGCACTTTGTATATCACTAATAACCGAGGGTAAAATCCATTTCAACTTATTTGCAATATCTTTTGCAGCAATCTTGTAGACAACATTGCATAAACTAATAGGCCTATAATCAGTTATCTTTTTAGGCTCTTTAATTTTTGGGACAAGTGTTATGTGGGTCTCATTAAAGTTTGGTAGAGAAATACCAAAGTTTAGAAAGTCAAGTACTGTTTTGGTGACCACCGCGCTACTAGTGCCCCAAAAATGTTGAAAGAAGAGAGGAGGCATCCCGTCAAGCCCCGGTGCCTTAAGTGGATACATTTGTTTCAAAGCTCCTTTCACTTCACTCTCCACAAAAGGCCGAACCAGCCAATCATTCATTGCTTGAGTCACCTTAGGTTGCACGGCTAAAAGCAATTCTGAAAATTCCACCGGATTACTAGTAGAGAAAAGATCCCCATAGTACCATACTGCTATCTCCTCCATTTTATCCTCTTCAACCTACCATACCCCATCATCATCTAATAAACCATCCATAAAATTCTTCCTATGTCTAGCTGAGGCCTGGGCATGAAAAAAGCTTGTATTCCTATCACCATTTTGGAACCAATTAATCCTTGATCTTTGTCTCCACATGTCATCCTCTCTATCCAGCCAACAATTCAATTCAATTCGAGTAGGTCTTAATGCATCCACTACTTCCTTGGATACAGGTTGCAATTCTAACCATTCTAATTTTGCTTGAAGCTCCACTATACTCTGGCCTATATGACCAAATTCAATGGCATTCCAAGCAGACAAATCAGCCTTACACCGATCCAAACAATCTTGAAGAACCCAATCCGACCCTACCATTATACCACTCTCCCATGCATCCTTGACAACCTTTTCACACCTCAAATCCTTCAACCACATTGATTCAAATCGAAAAATTTTTCTATGCCTCTGTTTCTTCCATTGTTGAAACAAATGAAAGGATAATGGGGAGTGATCCAAAACCGAAGAAGACAAATGGTGAAGCTTGGCTGTAGGATAAAGAGACATCCAATCCAAAGTAGCCAAAGCCCTATCCAATCTTTCTCTTATTTGAACCCCACTCGTTGTTTGATAAAGCCAAGTGAACTTAGACCCAATGAAACCCAAATCACACAATTCACAATAATCAATAGTAGACACAAAATCTTCCATCTACTTTTTAGGACGAATACTTCCAACTTCCTTCTCCGAAAGACCTATAATCTCATTAAAATCACCAATAACTAGCCATGGTAGAGAAGACATACTCTTCTAATGCTTCAATTTAGCCCAAGATCCATGTCTCTTAGCCGTATCTGGATGACCATAGAAACCTGTAAAATGCCACCAACCAATTTCCCCACCATCCACCTATGCATCAATGTGATTTTGAGAGAAAGTCTTAACATCTACCCTTAACTCTTCTTTCCACAACAAAACAAGACCACCATTATTCCCAATACTAGGAACTACAAAACAATTTTGCATTTTGCATTTTTCCTTAATCAAATCCAGCCAATCTTTTTTCAACTTTGTCTCCATAAGGAAGACAATAATGAGCTCTTCTTTATTAACCACATTTTCCAAGGTATTAACTGTTTAGAGGTTCCCAAGCCCTCGACAATTCCAACTTAAAAGACTCATTGTGCTCGGCGGAGTTGCTGATCAAACTCTGCCGTTAGAGTAGTTGAACATACCTCAAGTTTCTTTTTCTTCTCCACTTCAATAGAATGATCTTCCTTACTTTCTGTTTCAGCAACTTTTCTCTTCTCACCAAGGTCAGGACCCGCTGCTTTCTTCTCTAAACAACTTGATTTTTTGTCAACAATTCTTTTCCAGGTTCTTTTTAGAGTACAGGTTGCCAGAGAAAAGCTAGTAGGAGACAAAAGACTTGTATTTTCAGCGTAAAACAAATCTCCTTTTAAAGACTTCCTAGGCCTCCCACGTGTTCCTTTCTTTTCTTTAGGAGTAGAAGTCCAGCTCACTTTAAAATCTTCAACTCGGATAGCCTCCAAGGAGTCTGTTAGGTTCTAAAGATTAGGAACTAATGTATTTAGAACTTCAATTTGTATGTTGGCAAACTATGATCAAAACCATGTTGAGTCGTGTGTTACACTTGCTCAAAGTATGGGGTTTAATGTAAAGTTGGAATCGAGTTTTTATGCAGAATTATCTTTAACTTTCTGTATGACTCGATCGATCGAAAATTAGACTCGATCGATCGAAAATCGTGCAGAACGTTTTTCTGCAGAAAATTCCAACTCAGCTTAAGCCCGTTTTAATGTATAGGGTTTTATGTTTGCCCTAAGTATAAAAGGGAAAACCCTAGCCACGTTTTTAGAGTTCTGTTTTGCTGTGTTTGTGAATCTCATTGTGAGATCTAGAGGTGTTTACCTTCACTTACACTTAGGGTTTACAAACTTGAGATTTATGTCAAGAGTTGTGTAGATCGTTACAGTTGCAGAATCAAGAGAACACAAAGATATACAAGCAGGTGCGCTTGTGGATTTGTTGAAGAATTCCGGAAAGAAGGAGTCCGTGGATCTCGGAGCTATCATGGGGTCATGGTAGTAAGTTTCCTACACTCGGGTAGCAATAGAATGTTAGTGGTCTAAGTTCTATTGTGTAAACTTCGATTCTTTCATAGTGGATTCAGTTTACCTTGAGGATAGCTAGGTCAAATCCTCCCCAGGTTTTTACCGGTGTGGTTTCCTGGGTCATCAGATCTTTGTGTTGTTTATTTTCCGCTGCTTTGTTATTTTTGTTATATTTGTGTTAACCTAGTTTTAATTAAATTACCTAAGTTAATCACTTGGCTAATTCTCTAGGTTAATCTGTTGGGTTAAGGGGTCTAAACGAACTGACAGAGTCCACATCACATTTGACGTCATCCCCAATTAAATCCAAATTTTCCTTTGACACGTTTGCGCATGACATGGCATGAGAGAAAGTAGGAGCAGCGGCTAAGGCAACACTAGGTTTATCGAGATTCAAATTTAAAGACACTGGAGAGGAGTTAATTGCCTGATCTAATGCGTACAATTGCTCCTCAAAAACCGGATCCTCCCTTGCAACGTCCTTTCCAGCCTGCAGCAGCGCCGTGGAGACCTTCACCGAGGAAGAAACATACTCCTCAGCGTCCATATTCCCATCCACACTCCTAGTCACCATGTCATTCTCATAAGTAGCACGAGAGTCAGATGGAGTGTTCATGTTATCAAAGCCTTGGTGAAGTCCTAGTAAACCATGAGAAACCCGAGAATATGGAAATACCATCACACCTAGGGCTGTCCACGGGTCGGGTTTTTGCCCAACCCGGAACCGACCCGCCTGAATCGGGTGGAGAAAAAAGGCACCCGCCGCCGACCCGCCGGAGTTATCGGATCGGGCGGTTCAGACCATCATCGGGTGACGGGCGGGTCGGTCGGAGTCAAGACGGCGAGAAAACGAGTGGAAAAAACATAAATCCGGCGCAAATCTCATCGGAATCTATAAGATTTCGCCAGATCCGGCGGTAATCTCACCGGATTCGATGAGATTTAGCTAGATTCGGTCAAAATATCGTTGGATCTACGTGAAATGGCTCATGAATCCAGGTTTTTTCGTTGAGATCTGAGTTTTTTCTCGCAGGAATCTGGGTTTTTCTCGCCGGAATCTGGGTTTTTGGCTGGATTTTGTTTTTTCGACGGTCGATTCGGGTTTTTTAGGTTTTTGGGGAGAGAAACCGAGACCGACCCGCCGGAGTCGGTTTCTGGTGGCGAAAATCCGCCGCCGACCGCCGGAGTATGTCGGGTCAGCCGATTTCGGTTCGGTTCGATTCCGGTTGGGTCTCCGGGTGGGTCGGGTGACCGGATATGCTTGGACAGCCCTAATCACACCATCAACACCATGATTCAAAGCTTCATATCCTTTAACTTTAACAAAAGACTTCTTGGCCAGATTAAAAAGAGAAGCCCTAATCCACAAACCAAATTGCTGGTCATCTAATTTCAGAGTACCCTTACATCGCAGCCAAAGTGAACAACCTTTATCATCGTGAGAGACACACCCACACCAGTAATAAATATTAGGCAACTTTTCGTGCATGAAAGCTGCCCATCCTTCATTCTCCTTATCCCAAGAAATCTTTCTTCCCTACACAAAGGCCTAGACACATCTACAATCACCCTTACCCTCATGAAATTGGCTCCCAACATTTCTCCCAAATATTTTGGTTCAATGACAGGTCCAATAGTTTCACCTATACTGAAAGCCGTCTCAATAGTTTGGAGAGGAAAAGGTAAATTATGAATTTGCATAGAATGCAATTGTTTTGAAACCCAACGTGTGAATTGGAGCATAACCATCAAATCTTTCAAAGACAACAAGATGTCTGTCAAAGGCCCAAGGTTCACCTTGAAAAACTCTCTCAGCATCAACTTTCAATTCAAAAGCAAACAACAGAATATCTTCGCCGCCAACAGTGACATTGAAACCACCTTTTGTGCACAAAAAAGGTCTAAAAGTTTTTGCAACATTCTCAACATTTAGAGTTCTACGAGTAAATAATTTCCCAGCAAGTATAAACTCTCTCTTCTTTCTATTAAGTCGCAACGCAACCCTATTTTCCTCTGACTCCGACAACGTTAATTTCTTCCAACGAGTTGATAACTCCTCCATTGAACAGTTAAAATGAAAAACACTAGGCAATTAACAAAATACTACTAAATACAGTCTGAAACAAACCAAGTCTCCTAGTAAACGATTATACTAGAGAACCCACCTTCCTTCTTAAAGAAAAAGGAAACCATATACTACAAGGAAGACAAGTATAAACTACCACTACAAAGAAGCCAAACTGCTCCTACTTGAGAACCACTATATATATATAAAGCTTTGACTTTTGGTTCATCTCTATTTTTTATTTATAATTTTTAAACCCAATTTATTTCTTTCTATTAAATATATACCTAACCTATTGGGACTCCTTTTTTGTTGTTGCTCATCTCTCTTAAACCCGAATTGGTTGGATCATAGAATGTATTAGTTCCGTGACTTACTCCATATTGGTGAATGGGGAGCCTAAAGGTCACATCACTCCAACTAGAGGTATTCGTCAGGGGGACCCCCTCTCCCCTTACCTTTTTCTCATATTTTCAGAAGGTTTAAGTGGTTTGATTCAAAATGCAATTGATAATAAGCATGTGGAGGATTTTTCTCTTTGTAGGAATGGACCAAAAATATCTCATTTATTTTTTGCAGATGATAGCCTCCTCCTTTGTCGAGCTAGGGTGGATGAGCTTGAAAAAATACAAAATATTTTGTGCAAATATGAGAAGGCATTGGGGCAAAAATTAACAATGACAAGACGACCCTTTTCTTTAGTACAAATATGGCAAATTCTTTCAAGGAGCATGTAAAAAATCTGTTGGGTGTGCCGAAGATAAAAGAATATGAGAAGTAAAAGGGTTTGCCAGCGGTGGTAGGAAGAAATAAAAGGTCTAGTTTGAATTACATTAAAGATAGAGTGTGGGCTAAGTTGCAGGGTTGGAAGGAAAAACTACTCTCCCAAGCCGGCAAGGAGGTCCTATTGAAGGCTGTAGTGTAAGCCATTCCTACCTTTGCGATGAGTTGTTCTAGGCTTCCAGTGGGTTTGTGTCATGATATTGAGATGTTGATCCAAAAATTTTGGTGGGGGCAACAAGGTGATAGGAGAAAAATTCATTAGAAGAAGTGGGAAGTTTTGTGCCAACCCAAAGTGGAAGGGGGAATGGGTTTTAAGGATTTATGCAAATTCAATGAAGCAATGTTGGCAAAACAAGTGTGGAGACTGATTTCAGGATACAAGTTCTATATTTTATCGAGTTTTCAAAGCAAAATATTTCCCAAATTGTTCCATTTTTGAAGCAAATTCCTCATCTGGATTGTTTTCCTGGAAAAATATCCTAAGATCCAAGAATTTGATTGCTCGAGGCTCTAGATGGAGGATTGGAGATGGGAAGACTATTGGTATTTTTAAGGATGCTTGGTTGCTGAATTTAGAGGAAGGCAGAATTGTTACTCCTCCGACTCTTTTATCTAGGGAAGCCACAGTGGATTGCCTCATTGATCCTTATTCAGGGTGGTGGAATACTCACCTGATCGACTTGTGTTTCTACCCACCTGAAGCAAAACTCATCAAATCACTGCCACTATGCTCTACCTTTCAACCTGATACACTGATATCGCCAAAGGAAAATTCAGGGAATTACTCAGTCAAAATGGGTTACAAGTTCCTTTGTGATGCACCTGATGCGAATTTGACAAATTCTGAGGAGGCTATGGCTCAACGGAAATTCTGGAAGAGTATTTGGAATTTGAGAGTTCCTAGAAAAATAAAACACTTCTTATGGAAGTGTTGTACCAATTCTCTTCCTACTAGAGAGAATTTGTTCAAAAAGACTAACTCACAGATTCTTTGTGTCATCTGTGTTCCAAGGAGTCCAAAAATGTGCTACATACTATATGGGGCTGTGAAAAGGTTCAACAGGTGTGGACAGTAGAGTTTGGTTGGGTGGACAGGTCTATAGCAACACCGGGTTCCTTCCCAAAGCTGATCCGACTGGTGAAGTCAAGGCAGCATCTGGTACTGCTGTTTGCAACCACAGCGTGGTCACTCTGGCACCATCGGAACAAGTCTCGCATTCAGCAAAGCAGTTTGCCTTTGAATAGAATTGTGGGGTTTGCAAAGCATTACATCAGGGGCTTTAAAAATCTGCAGCCGCAGCAACAAATAGTATGTAAAAAAATCCAAACAAGGAAATGGAGTCTTCCGGGTCAGGTATGATGAAGGCTAATTTTGATGGAGCTATGTTTGGAGAATCTGATTAGGCAAGTCTTGGAGTGGTGATTCGTAATTCTAAAGGATAAGTTATGGCTGCCCTTTCGGAAAAGATCCAAAAACCACATTCTGATCAATCTATAGAACTGTTGGCAACAAGAAGAGCAGTCACTTTCTGCATTGAAACGAGTTTTCAGCAAGGTTTTGAAACCCGAATCGTTCATTGAACCGTAAAAGGGAGAGGTTCAAGGTTTTTAAGGTCAAACTGAGGTTGAACCGGGATCGAACCATGATGACGTCATAATTAATTTAATAATTATTTAAATATAAATAAATATATTAAATTTGTAAATATTAGCAAAATTTACTAAAAATATCTTAAAAATTGAAACAAAATACATAAAATAATACATGATAAGGTTAATAAAAAATAGTACAACATAAATAAGCATAAAAAGAAATTTTTATAATAAATCCTGTAAGAGAAATCATTTTAATTAACTAAATACGACTTTTAAAATAAATTCATAAATTGCATAGGTATTATTCTTAAATGAAAAGTTAATTTAGTAATATTTAATATGTTGAGAAATATGACATAGAAGTTTATAAACTATAAATCATGTAAATTTAATATAAATTTAATAATATTGCATATTAGCTCCCAAGAATAGCACTTGGTCCGTTGGTCATGGCTTCAGTCTTGCTTACAAGGTGTGAGAGGTCAAGATCCTAACAACTGCATTTTTCTTCAATTTTTCCCAAACCCGGTTCGTCCGATTCTCTCAAAAACCATGTATACCCAGTTCTCTATACTTAAAAACCGTATTTCAATCCGATTTTCGGTTTTTCCGGTCAGACCACTCGGTCCGATCTGAGTTTCAAAACCTTGGTTTTCAGAACTCCATCTTTGAAAGCGACTCTAAGAGCATCCACACCAGCTCATGTATTTTGCAAAAAGCAACCACTTTTACACATTTTACCCCAAATTTCTTCCACATCAGTTCTTCTATAACACTGTTCAGCTTCCAAATTTTTCCAGGTTGCTACAGTAACCGTGTAAGTATACACGGTTACTGTAGTCATGTATAATAATAATTTATTAATTTTTTCTCTCACTGGTCAGACTCCCTCTCTTTCCCAACGCCACACCGAACCGATCCATCAGTAGAAGAAAAATGAACCGCTCCATCAGTAGAAGAAAAATGAAGAAGAAGAAGAAAAGAGAGGAGGAGAACCACCCCACCACCGCCCAGCCACCATTGCAACCCAATCACCACCACTCCAACCCATTTCAACAATTGATAATCCACCACAAAATCAACCAAAAATCAACAGAAAATCAAACCAAAACATCAGAAAACCCAACTCAAAATCAAGAAAAACTAAAATCCACCACGTCAGATTTGCCGTTGCTGCTGTCGGATCTGTCGTCGGAGTAGATCGAGTGGATCGGAGCTCGTGAGTCTCGGACTTGATCGGTGCTTGTGGGTCGAAGTGGATCGAGTATGACCGGAGAAGTGCTGATCGGGTAAAGATGGGAGAGAGAGAAAAAAAATCAAAACGGGTTGGGTCGGAGTAGATCGAGTATGACCGAAGAAGTGCTGATCGGGTAGAGATGGGAGAGAGAGAAAAAAAATCAGAACGGGTTGGGTCGGAGTAGATCGAGTATGACCGGAGAAGTGCTGATCCAGTAGAGATGGGAGAGAGAGAGAGAAAAAAAATCAGAATGGGTATAGAGAGGGAGAGAGACGGAGAGACGAGTATAGAGAGGGAGAGAGACGCGCGCATATTGATAGGAGAAAAATAATAAATAATTTGAGAAAATTGATTATTTAATTAAAAGAGGGTATAGAATAGATGAACTGATGTGGGTATTTTGTAAAAGTAAACTTGTAAAATAAAAAAAGTAAGTATTTAGTGTAAAAATAGACGTGTAAAATAGAAAAACTGATGTAAATGCTCTAAGTTAGTTATCAAATCGCTTCCGGGGAAGGGGTTGGTAAACTCACAAGATGGACACATAATTCAAGACTTTTTGTCTTATACAAACTGGCTTTAGAGTTTCACTGTCTCTCATATCAGTCGGCAAGAAAATGCATAAGCACGTGCCTTAACCCAGAAAGTTAGATTGTCTTTTCCTCTAGTAGTCTAGGTGAAGTCTGTTACTGCAGATATTCCTTCTTTGTATCTGATTTACCTGTCATTCAATAATAGAATGTTTTTCTCAAAAAAAAAAAAAAAAAATCTCTCTCAAACCCGATTCTTTGCCCCTCTTCACTGTCAGTTCTCTTTACAACCCAGACCCACCATCAGTCCTTATCTCCCGCAACTCTGAAGAGAAGACCTCATGACGTATTGGATAGAAGAGAAGACGCTGACCACATCTCTGAAAAAACCTAAAACTAAAATTCACACACTTTTCGTTTTTCCTTCTCTTTCCTTTCGATCAACCGGATGGAATTGGCTTTTCTTCAATCATATGTCGATTGGGACAGTGGAGTCAATCCCACCGAGCAGCGAATCCTAATTTTTAGTCCTCATTGTTGGCCTCACAAGGTCTATCTCTATCGCTCTTCTTCTAATTTTTAGATTCTCTCTATTTTGTAATTTTTTTTTTCCGTTACAAGATATGTTTTTTATGACAGAATCCTTGAGAAGAGAGGCCAATCCTATCTCCCTCAAAGTGTTCACCCAAATGCCTGAGCCAAACTTAAAAAAGGGCTAAGGAAAATTGATACTACGACTTGATGGAAAATTGGCTTTCTATGATATCAAAAGCGGAGCTATTGATGCTTGTGAAGTGGGTGCTCTTGATCGAGCACCCATGGTGTTCATCTCATGCTTACTGCTTTTGAAGAAAGCTTGACCCTTATATGTAGAAGCTAATCAGCAATGGGTACGTATGAATCATATTCTAAAGTCAAGTTGAAACACTAAACTGTTTTGTCTACTTATTTATATTTAAACCAAGTAGAATGTTCAATTTCGAGAATTCAAATTCATTAATGGAGATGTGATATCATGTTTTTTTTTTTTTTTTTTAATGAGATATGTTTCTGATTTTGATTCTCAAATATACAAGTTTCTCGCTTATTGTCTTAATTGTGTACTTCTATTAACTGTGTATGATGCCTTGGATTGATTTTATTTGATATTAAAGCTATATTTGTAGTTTGTGGGCAAGAAGAAAGATTGAAATTTTATCAACACATTTTTAATTCCCTATTTCTCTATTACTGATTTTTTTTTTTTTAAAGCTCAGTTTCTCTGCTACTTTCTTTGGGGCTTGATTTAATTTTTATTTGATTTAAAGTTTGGTTGGGTGGGAATGTGGGATGTGGAGATTTGAATTGCATTACATCATAATCCATACCAATTTAAACTCTGCTCTTGCAATATGCCTTAATGGCTCTCTTCATGAAGCTCTTTCAAAGTAAGTTGTTGACTAATTGACATTTAACCAGAAATGCAGATATGGTGTTTCAGTGAGGCCTTTGCTCTCAACCACAAGTTTCTGTTGGAGAGGTTCTTAGAAGTAGAAGTTCTCGAATCAATGATCCCATCAGAAGTTCATTCTCTTGGGGTAAGTTTCTGTATCTAAGCCGTTATAAAGTGGTAGTATATTGTTCTATCCCCGTACACATCCTTGACTTAAATTTGCTACTAGAAGAAGAAAAACGTTTTAAATAGATAAGCATAGGATGAGTGAAGAAAAAAAATTATTTGTTAATGTTTAAGGCAATAATAAAATTAAGAAGTCTATTTATTATTTCTTTTTGCCAATACAATTTTCTTTTTTATTACATTAGTTGGTTTCTTAATTCTAAGAAACTCTTTTTTTTTTTTTCCAACTCCCCTGAAAGTGTTTGAAGAAATACTTGAACAGAACTTTCCATCACCATATTTGATTTGATTGGCATTGGTTGCTTGCTATCTATTTTTTTGGGGTGCATGTACTTTAAATTTTAAGAATTTTAGTGTTTTGACCGTTTTAAGTTCAGCTAAACTGAGGATGTTGTAATCAGATTATAATATATAATTTAGAAAATTATTCATTAGGTTAGTTGTAATAAGATATAATATATAATTAAGCAACTAAGAGATAAGTTTTGTCCAGTTTTAAAAGATTAAATGCAAATCATATTCATTTTAAAGCATAAAGTTATAGCGGCAATATAACCATGGTTTAAAAAACCGATACGGTGTAAGAACCGGAAAAGGAACTAATTACTGGTTTTATGGTCGGTCCGGGGTCCGACCGATAGTCGAACCGGTGATGTCATAAATAATTTAATTATTATTTATTTAAATTATATAAATAATTAATAATTTTTTAATATACTAAAACTTATATCAAAGAAAAAAAAAACTTATTAAAATGAAATTTACTCCGAAAATGTTTTAAATAAAAAAATAGCATCCATAATTTAATCTTATATTACAGTCATCAAGATTACTATATGTTTAAGCAACAATATAAAAAACAGATTAAGAAAAGCCCACCTCTCATATCAAAGCCAACCTGGTCCAAAGTCCAAATCAAACAACGAAAATATTGAAACACCAAAAACAAAGCAACAGTACTACTGTGATTGTGAATTGAATCCAACTAAAAAAGCAATATAATATATATATATATATATACACCTATGGGAAAGTAAAGATTGTGGTTGAGATAATAAATGTAGAAGCACCAGAGGGAGGCAGAGAGGAAGTAGATCACAGAACCACCAATGCTGTTGCAAACCCACGACTGTATGAAGTGAGGTAGTGGGTCCCACAGTTTCATTGGCAAGAGACTTCCAAGCACAATGCGGTTGTACAAGGTGGCCTCATCCATGAATAGTTGTAGATATGCACTACTACTTCCATGGTGGTCTTCATTCTTGGTGGTGGATGGATGGTCCAATGATTTTTCTGGTCTGGTTCCAGTGATGGGTCATCGGAAATGTGCGTGAGGTGAGACTGTGAGAGTGAGGTACAGAGAGTGAGGGATATTCATGATTTCAGAGAGAGTGAGCTTGAGTTTGAGTGAGGCAGAGAAGAAGAGAGCTTGAGAGAGCTTGATTTCAGAGAGTTAGGCGTGAGATGAGGCATTGAGAGGCGTCAGGCATGAGATGAGAATGTTTAGGGTTGGTTTTTAGCCAAAACGACGTAGTTTTAGAGGGGAAAAGGACAACAAAAAAAAACCCCAACCAGTTAGTAACCGGTTCGACCATGCTGGTTTTCGGTTCTCCGGTTGAACCGACCGGTTTTCAATTTTTCCCGGTTTTTAAGTTATTTTCGGTTTTTGACCATAATCGGACTGGACTGAAGGCCAGTTCTCGGTTGAACTGATCGGACCAGCCGGTCCGGTTCGGTTTTTAAAACCATGAATATAACTCATGTCTTATAAGGTTTGTCACATTTTACACTTAGAAAAAGTAATGAAGCAAATGGTTCAAATCATGATCAATCTAGTCAAATTTCAAATTTATTAAGATATTAGTAAGGACTCTACAAATATTCACAAATTCAATGACCCACCACTACAACCAACGGATCAAATAGATAATTCAATTGCTAGGTATGATATTGATCCTACATCTTGTGCTGCACTATCTATAGAGGTTTGCTTTGGTATTTCAGGTTTTGCAGCCAAATTGAGGCATTTACATTCATTCGTTTACAGGTTTTCAAAAATAATGATTAGTATGTGCAAGTACGGGTATGGTGGAATATATGAAGCATTTATTTTTGACAAATTTTTTCCTCGTTCTTCTATATGATTTTCTTGAATAAAAGGCAATAAAACAACTTATGTTTATTATATACACAATTTGTTTAAGAAAATTCCTGAGTAATCTTTTTTTTTTTTCTTTTTTTTTTTTAATTCTTGAATCCTCATACATGGAGATCTTTCAGGTGGAAGGGAAATGAGGAGCGTGGTCATGGTAGTGGTAAAGTCTTGGTCCCTGTTGCAATGGAGGTTGAGGTCTTTCTTGAATCTTAGGTAACAAGTATGGAGCATTGGTTGATTACAAAAGAAATATATTTCTTTTAGAAGCACACAAACTCTGTAGGTTTTTTTTTTTTAACAATTAATTGTGATTTGTTTCTGTATTGATTTTATTATCTTTTGAGAATGCTTCAGATCTTCCTTATTTGGATTGGTTTCAAATTTTGAAAATACAAGTTGTCTCAAGTAAAACTTTGACCAATCTCTCTTACATATTTTGATTGATTTATAGAAAATATGCTATTAGATAAAGCAATATGTTCTAATGAATTTAATTATCTATCTATCTATCTATCTATATATATATATATATTGATAGTCAAGAAAGTAATATTATTAAAAAGAAATAGAAGAAAGAATACATGGTATTCACAATAATGAACAAAGGACAACACAAAAAAATAGAGAAACAAAGGACTCAAAATGCTATGCTAAAAGACATTAGAAAATCATTAAGAGAAGAATAGTCCGAGAGACCCCAATATTGAGACCAATCTAAGAGATTTCGTTGGCACAAATCTATTAACGAAGCCAAAGATTTCTTAGTATCCTCGAAAGAACGCCAATTACTTTCTATCCAAATAATCCACGTCAAACAACCTGGAACCAAATTCCAAATATTTGAATTATCTATATACTCTCAGAGTGCCAAAGCTAAAACTTAGTGAACGATAAGAGGATTGTGGAATTCCAAGTTTGTTATTATTACAATATTTATGAAAATTTATTAATTATTTGTCATTGTGTGTTTGTTGTTGAAGACTTGAAGCTATCAGATAAAATTATATATTTATGGTTAGGATAGTTTTTATTTATAAGACATTACAATTCTCTGACTAATATACACCAAATTAGGTTCCAAACTATAACTAATGCACATATGCAAAAATAAGTATAATGTACAAATGTCTCCTTTTTATTATTAATTTATTACAACTCAAAGTTGGTTGCTAATATCGGTTTTTTTCCTTCATAAAAGCACTTGAAACAGTGTTAACTATGTTGATGTCTCAGTAGTTGAGGACATTGAAGTTCAATATAGTTGATATTATTATTGAAAGGTCTTTTGATGGTTCACAAGGTAATAAATCTTCTAAGTGCTTAAATGCCTTTGAGAGAAGGTAATTCTTTCATTCCTTTGGCGTAGAGCTTCTATAAGGATGAGGTTTTGTGTGTTTCTAGCCACTCAAATATGTAAATGATTTGAACACTTTCAACACTAACAAATTTGCAACTTAGTGGTTCGCCAAGTAATATTGCTACAATAATTTGATGCCTATTAGGATTTAAATTTTAAAAGATACAACTGAAAAAATCTTCTAAAAATATCATAACTCTTTCATCTGTTGGTTCTCTTCTTTATTTTTAAGGACTGTGGAAGCCAAAACTGGATCAGTATTTTAACTTCATGCCTCCTTTAAGACCTTGGCAAATATAGATTGAATGTTATTGATTTATAATCAATCTTTTAGTCTCTTTTTTGGTAAAACCACGATGTCTTCCTAGAATCAATTTCATTAATTAGTAGATAATATTACTAGAGGTTAAATTACCACTTAAAGATCCAATTTTTTTAAATATACTTTTAGGTTATGAAATGATGGATGCATAATGGCTTGATGTCCATGCTTCCTACATGGAGTTAATGTAAAATTACTATTAGAGCCTTAAGTTGCAAATTGCTATGTTCCTGATATGTTAGCTACTGTTGGCTTGCCTGCTGCCAGTATACAAGTCTGTCATACTGGACTATTGCATTAAGGCTACATCAATTAAGTGCTGCTGTATTTAGTGGTACAATGCTCATTGAACTACTGTAATAGTTAGCCAGTAGTTGTTAGTAAATAGTAAGGTAATTAGCATTGTAATATGATTATTGTTTCCTGTATGAAAGTTTTTGTTTTAGCTGAGTGAATGTATTTTGGTAATGCTGATTTTTATTTTCCTTTAAATAGTAATATTGCTACTACAATAATTTTATGACTTTATGGCTATTAACTCAAAAGAACTGATGTGATTTATATTTTGTTTTGTTGAACTAAGGTTTGCATGGATTGGTAGATTGGTGGAGTCATGCATTCCATTTTTGAATAAAAAAAATTGAGATCTCAAAATTTCATCATGCCATTCTTTTCACTTCTTTTAGATAATGGTATATTACTCGGCTCTTTTCTTTGTTTGGTTGATGGAAAATTGTGAGAAAAGAAAAAGAAAATATTGGATTTTGGGGATTTTAATGTTATTCAAAATTTGAGTCAATTATTTTTGAAATTTGCACTTAATTTGGCTAGATGGTCCATACTCCTAAATTTCAAGTGCCTCTCTCTCTCTCTCTCTCTCTCTCTTTCCATTTTCTTGGTTAGTGTGGAAGTTCAAGAAGGTAAAGGAATTAAGGAATAGGATTTGGGCAATATTCTTTTGTTTAGCAATCAGTATTTGACAAATAGATGTTAAAGTTGAATTTGGCAAAATTATTTTTATTTTGGGTTAGCATAAGGCACTATCATTTTATTGGAATAATCTTCGACTTATAGCAACATCTTAAATGGCAAATGGAAAAGACATTTAACAAAAGAAGAAAAAGAAATCAAGATGATTGTGCATATATTATATATGTTTCACATTTATGATAAGTAAAAAGATATATTTTGCAACTAAGAATGGCAAAATAGTTGACTGATGTGCAATCATGAAAATATTGAATTTTGGTTAAAAGGTTGATATCAACATAATTACTAGCTTCTGTCACAATTTTAGGTGAATACATGTAAATTTATTCAAATGTTAATTTTTATGCTCTACAAGGCTTTGAGGTGTACATGAATTTGATTCTGAATGATGCTGAAGAAGTTAACATCAAGAGAAGAGCAAGAAATCTTTAGGTGGGCTCATTTCCTCATTTTTCTTTACCTTTAATCTCCCAAATGTGCATACTCTGAAAATTGGTACATCTATTTTGTTTCAGATCGATTACTTATCAAAAGGAAAAATGTACAGGGCAAAATCATTTTAAGAGTACAACACAACAACTACCTCTCTCTCTCTCTCTCTCTCTCTCTCTCTCTCTCTCTCTCTCATTAAAGTGAAAAGTGACGATTACAACAATTATGTAAACTGGCATTGTATTGCCTTTTCAATCCCACTGTGGTGTAGCATATTTGTTTATTGGCAATGTTAGAATTTAGATACATCTTGGACGTCAAGAATGATTAATGTAATGTATGAATTATATTTGAATGAGTATGGAATGATGGGGCGAAGGGAGGGAGGGAAGGAGGGAGATTACATTGAAATTTTATTGCTTTGGTATATAATTTATACCTTGATATTGAATTTTTATTTTCATATTAGGGAAGTTATGTGTCAATTGATTGACCCAACAGGTTTCCCGTGCATTACATGAGTAACACTATATATAATCTTTCCTCATTCCCTGTCACTGTCACCTATTCATCTTTTTCATTTGTCTCAAGTTGTTTGGCATCAACTTCAACCCCCTTCCCCCAACTCCCGTCTCCATCTTTTTTTTTTTTTTTTTTTTTTTTCAAAACCTCATATTTTCTTGGGCTGCTGCTCAAACATATGTCTTGTCATATTGTTCATTTAGGACTTCCCCGGCCTCTACTTTTCACCTATACCATTTTGGCTAGCTGTTATGGATATCTTCCATCGATCAGTACACATTAATCTCCATCTTTGAACTACTTCGCTCAATCATCCATCAAAGATCAAATCACCAAATTCTACTACATGCTTATTACTATCAGGTTGAAAACCCCCTTTCAATAATCTCCATCTCTTATTAAACTCAACTCTGATTAAAGGTAATCTCATCGTCCCCTTTGGAATTAGGAGATAGAAATTATAATAAAGGACCACTTTGGCAATTGGATAGTAGGATTATAATTATCTCGTAATATTATAGGCTATATAACCAACAGGCTAGCTTAGCTGCTGGATTATGGGCCATTCGTGATGGTTTAAATTTAGCTTATCAAAATCTTAATTATACTACTAGAAACATAATATTCTATACAAGTATATTTAATTTTCTTACAAAGACTTTATCACCCTCTTCACCTCTTAAGAATGAGTAATTCTTTCGTACTTCCGAAGCACGGTGAATGGTGAATCCCGCTATAAATGTGAGAAGAGAGAGCACCATTTCACTATATTTCGAGAGCATTTAAGTATTTTCCCTTAAGAATTACCCATTATAGCTCGGTAGGCTATTATCTGGCACATATATCAACAAACCAACATATGCGTTGATGATGCTTTAGCTTTTTTGTGTTTATATTGCCTCTGCCCTTCATCTTAAAATGTACAGTGGATTGGGAGGTCCAAACAAATGTCCTCTCCATCACTAATGTTATATAAGATATGTATATTTTGGACCTTTTTTTTTTTTTTTTTGGTAGAAACGGGAAAGTCTTATTTAATTATAACAGAGTTTATATAGATGCAGCTATATTCGGCCTTATGAGACATATTCTACTAATCCCTAGGCCTGCCATATTCCTTACAAAACAGTGGTATACAAAATTAGGATAGGTATCGTAGATGGTCAAAAGTTGCTGCTAGTGTTTTCCCCGTTTCGCTAAAGCATCTACGCATTCATTGGCCTCACGGTAGACATGGCTCACTTGGACCACCCATGCCCACTCCATAAAACTCCTGCAATCATAGATTAAAGGAAATACATCAAGAGGGAAATTTTTAGTTGTAACAGTTAAACAGGACAATACTATCACAAAATCAAGCTCTAGTTGGATAAATTTGAAACCCAAATCCCACGCCTAGGGATGGCAATTGTGACCCGACCCGCGAGTACCCGGCCCAACCCAACCCTAATAGGTCGGGTTTTACTTGACCCGATAAATAGTAAGGTTAGGTTCGGGTTTTTCCAATACCCAACCCGAACTTGCACCTGGACCCCAATCGCTTAGTTTAGCTAAAATTACCAAAAAATCTAACTATATATATTACCTTATATCTAACCCTAAGTCTCACTTTCATTCTAAACCTCACTCTCTGATTCAATAGCTGCTCCTCTCACGCCTCAACCTTACTCAGTTTCTAGTTTCCACTCTCAATCTCAACTCAAGCAATCAATGATGAGAATCAACAAGCATTCAAGGATCCATTGCATGTTCCAATTGGGCCTATTACTAGAGCAAGATCCAAGAAGATCAAAGAAGCACTTAATGAGCTGATTCAAGAGATTTGGGCTGATTCTAACACAGGACATTCCAGGCTAGGCCCAAAGGAAGATAAAGGCATAATAAATTTAATCCAAGATATTGAGGGCTGATCAAGCTTAATTGGGCGTTATTTATGGCGTGGATTAATGGCTGATTAACTTTCCAGCTCTATATTAGTTAATAGAGATTTTTCCTATTTTGGAACTTCTAATTTTAGACCAGATCTACCTTAATTTTAAGGCTTTTATCATTTAGAACATTTTTTATATTTTCAACTTTCAGTCATGCCTTATAGTATGCACTTATTGTAATAGAAAAGATTATTGAATAAAATCCGAAAAAGGTGAGGTTTTGCTCTTCTCTTTGGTTCTTCAAGAACTGTGAACTTATCAGGGATTCTTCCTTGTGGCATTCAAACTTTATACCTTTAGTTCGTGATTCCATTATAATCATTGCGTCGAGGTTTTGTATTTATACCTTTGGTTCGCGTTTCTCTTATAAACGTTGGGTCAGGGTTCTATTAAAATCTGAATTTTAGCTTTTTTGGGAAAATATTCCAATATTGTTTGTTGGGTTTCAAAGTGTGTTGGTTGAGGTTTGCATCAATCAAGACCCACGCAAGCCCTCCCTTAAGCAATTAAGCCCCATGCAAGCCCTCCCTCAAGCGACCAAGAAAATCCTCGCCAACAAGCCCAGCCATAATCAAGCATCAAGCACCTCGCCGACAAGTCGAAACTCTCAACAATCACGAAAATCTCCACAACCACTGTGAACTACCCCTCACCCGTTGCAAACCCACAACCGGATGGGTTTAGGTTTTTTTTTTTTTTTCGTGTTTTTGTGAGCAAAATTTGGGTTTGGGTTTTGTTTTTGTGAGCCAAATTTGTTGGGTTTTTTTTTTTTTTTTTGTGTTTTGTTGGTGGGATTTTCAAATTTGCTAATTTTATTTCTGGATTTACAAAATTTTGGGATTTGTTGGATTTTTTTGTATAGATTGGTTTGTTAGATCTTAGTATCTGTTTGGATACCAAGAAAATGTTGTTCTATGATGATTTGTGATTTTGTACCGATTTCTTTGTTTGAGATTTTGGTCTAGGGCCATGCGGGCTTCGATGGGGCGGGTTTGGGTGCAACAAAAAAAAAAATTCATTTATTAAACGGGTCAGGTTCGAGTAACGAGTATAGGCCTGCGGGTCGGGTTCAGGTATAAAGTAACCCACCCCAGCATGAGACCCTGACGCACATCTCCCAATTCGGCCATATTCTTAGTAGTAATACCCATACTTAAAGAAAATCCCGATATCCATAAACCTGAGCTATCTCGTAGTAGACCCCCTGCCCCGGCCCTACCTGGGTTGTCTAAAGCACTACCATCCATTATTAGCTTAGTGAATGGGTTAATTAGGGCAATCCACTTGATAGTTTGAGGAATACCATTCCTAACGGGTTTAATAAGGCTAGCCAAGTAAAAGAATTCGATCGCAGCTTAAATCATTTTGTGGACAATTCCATGCTAGGATCTAGATTGGTTTTTAAAAATATGCTCGTTTCTAGCTAACCATAAATGCCAACATAGGGATGGAAAGTATATATTCCAAGGAAGTTGCTGGTGCAAGATGACTCGATCGGAAATGGCATTGGTTTGCCGCCAAGATTGTAAGGGTGTTTGAAAAAAGGATAATGGCAAGATGCTAAGGGAATGACCCCATATGCCATTGGCCCAAGGGCAATCTCTTAAAATATGGATCGTGGTTTCAAGGGAGTTGCATCTAGGAGATATATTATTCACATTTGGACAAGAGAAGGCTAAATACTGCCTTGTGGGAACTCGATTACGCATAGCTTTCCAAATGAAAACTTGAATTTTTTTGGAATAGCGAAGCTTCCAAATCCAATTCCACAATTGTTTATTTATAGGGACCTTAGCTTGTTGGTATAAATATTTTGAGGCTGACCTAATCGAGTAAATACCATTATTGTGAGGCCACACAAAGGAATTAGATATCCTAGTAAGTTGCACCACAGGGATACTTTCAATAAGCTGCTCGAGTTGCACAAGGAGGGAGACTTGAAGTTTTTAATGTCCAAGCATGATTGTTTCGCATAGAGCACACTATCATTGCACCTCATTTGGCATTAATGGCCCTGCAATACGACTCCGTAGCGTGCCCTTAGGGATCCAATGATCCTCTCATACTCGAATAGTTTTACCGTCCCCTAGGATCCATCTCATCCCTCGCCATAACCATTGTATTCCTTCATGCAGGGCTTTCCAAATGTGGGACCCTCGGGGAGTCCTAACACTTTCAAAAAGGTTCGTGTGGGGAAAATATTTGGCTTTTAAAACTTGTGCCCATAACATATTCGGCTGCTATTGAAGTCTCCAAGCCTGATTCATAAGCATAGCCATATTCATGTGTCGACTCATTTTTAAGCCCAGTCCCCTGGCCTTTTACAGGGACGCGATAGTATCCCAGCTAATAGTATGGCAACTTTTGTGCTGTGTCGTATCTCCCCATAATAATTGGCAATTAATTTTTATCTAAAATTTCGGCTTACTTTCTACGAGAGCAACGTTGTTTGCAAGCATAGAGGGGAATGAAAGCTGCCGAGGATTTGATCAATGTGACATGACCAGCCACAGACAGATGTTTAGCTTGCCAACCTTCAATTTTCTTTTGGATTTTATCGACAAGATATTGTATACGTTGGCCATACGGCGTGTGGAACAAATAGGGGTTTCTAAATAGGTTCCTATTTGCGACATGGTTGGGATATCAAATGTTCCTGCAATCAAATCCTTCGTTCTTCAAAGGGTATTAAGTGAGAACCAGATACGTGATTTATGAGTACTAATAATTTGGCCCGAGCACTAGCAAAATTTCTGTAAAATGTTTCTATGGTTCTGGCATACCGTTAACTTGGCTTTGGTGAAGAGAAATATATCATCTGTAAAGAATAAATGTGATATTCGAATTTGCCCTCTGAACACAATGGGGTGGATCGTATTGTCCCTTACTGCCGCTTCCAGCAGAATGGAGAGGTGTTCTAAACCCAAAATAAAGAGATATGGGAATAAAGGATCTCCTTGATGCACTCCCTTACTAGGATCACTTCTAGAAGCGGAGATATGTTCCACTGAATAGAATATCGAGTTGAGGAGACCATGTTCATAATAATTGTAATTAACATTGGTGGGACTTGGAAAAACTCAAGCAATTCTTGTATAAAATGACCATTCTAGGCGATCATAGGCTTTATCCAAATCAAGATTTAGAGCTACGTAACCCCTTTGTCCGCCTCTACAGACCAACGTACGAATAATCTCCTGAACTAAAATAATATTGTCACTAGTTCTACGACTTAGGACAAACCCTACTTGACAAGGATTAATAATATTTGCAATATAGGATTTGAGTATTTGAAGGATAATTTTAGAGACCAATTTATATAAAGTGTTGCATAAACTAATTGTTGAAATTAAGTGATCATCTCTGGGTGGGACACCATGAGATTGGTGAGACCCTAATCTACCGGGATTGTCATATTTTTAAAAATTTCTTGAATGACCTGAATCACACTCGGGCCAACTATATGCCAACTTTTTTGGAAAAAAATTGCATGATATCCATTCGGCCCTGGGGCCTTCAAGGGAGGAAGAGAGAACATGTTCCTAGCTATCTCCTCAGGTTGGGGAATGCTAATGAGCCATTGGTAATGTAATAAGAAAGGACTATTTTGACTATGTTGCTGACCTAAGGAGGCTTTAGATCTATGATGAGACGAGGTGGATGTAAACAATGTTTTAAACGCATCTCGAATATGTAGTGTTAATTCTTCGCTTGACATCCATATCCCAGTTCCATCTTCAAGGTTGACAATACGAGACTGGCTTTGATGCTGTAATGTTTTTAGGTGAAAGAATTTTGTATTAGCATCACCATAATTTAACCACAAGATTCTAGATTTAATTTTCCAAAACAAAGATTCCTGGTGAAGGGTATCATTGTATTTCTATATAAGTTGTTGTTTTAAAGAATATAAAAAGGCAGATGATTTGCTTGATAAAGCCACTTGGATACCTCGAAGCCTGGCTAAAAGACGATTCTTTTGCTGAAATAAATTTCCAAAGATATTTTTATTCCAATCGATAATACTACTTGTTAAAAATTTTAGGTGTTGTGGAAACCTAGATAAGGAAGAGGAGGAGGACGGGAGGGCTTCTAAGGAAGTCCAACTCTGTTTCACAAGGTGTGAGAATGAAGGGTCCGTGAGCCACATTTGCTTGAATTTAAAAGGCTTAGGCAATCTACAATTCGAGGGATTGATATCCAGCAATATAGGGCAATGGTTAGATTTAGTACAAGGAAGATGATGAATTTTTGATTTGGAGAAATGAATATTCCATTCTACATTTCCTAGACCTCTATCTAAATGTTCTTTTATATTACAATACCAAATCAAGTTTTTATTTGTCCACGTAAATTGGAGTCCGTGAAAACCTATATCCATCAACTCACATTGATCAATACACTCTAAAAGCTGAAATTCTATTTCTATTTAAAGGTAAACCTCCCATTTTTTCATCCTCAACAAGCATTTCATTAAAATCTCCTAATAGAAGCCAAGGTAAATTAATCGATGGAGCTAGATTTTTTAAATATTCCCATAACATTTTCCTCTTATTAAAATTAGGAGAAGCATAAATAGTAGTGAGAAGAAAATTATGGGATTGAGAACGTACCTTAACCAGCGCATGTATGCTATACTCACTCATGGTGAACATCTCCACTTTGAGGTTGCGACCCTCATTCCACAGCTAATCTGATGATCGAGTCGATTCCATGATTATAAGATCATAACCCTAGCCCATTCCCATTTTGGGCGGAATAGATCTACTAATATTCTAGTTAGGTTAAGAGGGATCTTGAGCTAAGTTCATTCCATACCGGGACAGACCCGGATAAGGTTAGGTTATATACATTCGAATTATGAGAAGGGGTTATTCGAGTGTATCTAAATAGATACTATGTTTACATATAGATCCCTACGTCGTTTCATTCCATTTAGGATTAGGAATAGGCGTAATCGGACTTCCCTTTTACATATCTCTCGTTAGTTGGGACCCTATTCATCTCTTTAGGCTTCTATTGAATCGAGAAATAGGTTTGATTGTCTATCTTTTTTATACAAGGCATCCTCCGGATAATTCAAATCGAAGCAATTGGATGCCCGACTCGAGCCTATATGACATGACCAATCAATAGAAATACCCTTGTCATATATTCCATACATCACACTAGATAGATATCATAAATAATTACATTAAATTAAATTCATTACATGAATAATTATAATTAGATCCTCTATATTAGAGATTATTTAATATAGAATTTAAATAATAATAAAATTTATAATAGACAAAAAAAAATATAACTATTACTATTAAACATATTCTAAATACTTAAGCATAATCTAAATGTAATATAGAATTTTAGAAATATAGAGAATAAATTTATATATATATATATATATATATATATAATATAGAGATATAAGCGGGTAGCGAGAATCGAACCCACTTCGTTAGCTTGGAAGGCTAGGGGTTATAGTTGACGTTGAGTCATCATTTTCAACATCTCTATTTCAAAACCGAACGTGAAACTTTGATTTCATTCGGCTCCTTTATGAAAGTTATTAATTTAATAAAAAATAGAAAGTTATTTAAAGGAATTTCTTTATACCTGTTTCCGAAGTTTAACTTAATATAATTTTCTCCTTTCAGCCAAAAAAAAAAAAAAAGTGATTGAAAGAGGAAGCCGGATGATTAAAATAATAAAATTAAATGTTAAATGGAATAGATAGAAGTTTTAATTAATTGCCCATTAAAAGCTAAAGTGTAAAAAGAAGACCCCTCGGGGTTTAGGTCAGCTGCAAATTGACCACTATATTATTAATTTTGTATTATTAGATTGAGTATTGACATGTGATATTAGAGATTTAAGAATTGTCTACCTTATTATATAAAAAACAAAAACTAATTTTAAAATAATAAAACATGTACAACATATCACCGTTTTTAATTTTTGGTAGTCAATTATTATTATTATAGTCAAGGAAACTAAGAGCATCCACGTTAGTGGAGGCATATTTTCTTCCTATTTTACACGAAAAAACCTATTTTTTCTATTATATATACTCACTTTTACAAAACACCTACATCAGTCTGTCTATTCTCCACTTTTTCTTATTTTAATAATATTTTTCTCACATCTTTATTATTATTTTATAATTACCCATGGCCCACCAACTTTAACACACAACCAACTATCTGATCTCAATCTCTTTCTTTTTCCTTTTCACTTTCTTCTTTTTATTCTTTTCCTTCTCCGTCTTTCTTCTTCTCCGTTTATTCTTCTTCAGCCTTCAGCACTTTCTTCTTTCTTCTGCTTTTGCTAATGCTAAAACAAGAAGCTAAAGAGAGAACTCTTGGTGGGTAAGCTTTTTTTTTTTTCTTTTTTCTTTTTCTTTGAGAAGATGGTGGGTAAGGTTAAAAAGAACATAAATTTAATGTTTTGGTCTGAATTTTCTGCTATTTCTGCATTTTCTTCTTGTTCTTTTGCAATTTCGATTTGATTATTTATATGGGTTTGATTTTCTGTTGATTTTGGGTTGATTTTTTGGTGAATTATCAATTGTTGAAATGGGTTGGAGACTTGGAGCGGTGGTGATTGGGCTGCAATGGTGGCTGGGTGGTGTTGGGTTGGTGATGGGGTGGTCAGGGGCGGAGCCAGAAAATTTGGTTTGGAGGGGCCAAGTTGTGATGCTAAAATATTAGTTAAGACAAATCTCCACACACACACACGCACATATATATAAATTAATTTACTAAGAGAATTTATCATCTTTTAAATTTTAATGAGTATATAAAAGTCATGTACTTCTTCTATTAGACATGTACAAAAATTTATCATTTTCTATAAAATTTAATTTGTTAAACCTCTTAAATTATATGATCTTAATTTAATTTCTCTTTCTTTTAAGAGCACCATTGAAATGACTCAAAATTTGGGGGGATCAACTTCAATTTTTATATGTTACATTTTTTAAAATGTAAATAATATACATACTATAAATTAATTTCTTCTTCTTCTTCATTTTTCTTCTACTGATGGGTTGTGGCGTTGGGAAAGAAAGGAGTCTGACCAGTGAGAAAGGAAAAAAAAAAAATAAACTATTGATATACAAAGCTACAGTAACCGTGGATATTTTCACGGTTACTATAGTAATTTGGAAAATAAACAGTAGTAAAGAAGGATTGATGTGGATAGATTTTGAACAAAAACGTATAAAATGATGCACTTTTTGTATCACAGAGGGACTGATGTGTATGCTCTAAGTATCTGTAGGGATTAGCGTAAACTCAGTCGTTTCACGTTTGCATTGGGAAATTTGCTGGGACCCACGCTACACAATAGACAAATAATGGCTGAGGAAACGCAGTCAAAAGAGCTGAAACGCAAGCTCAACGCACCGTTTCATTTAAATAGAAAACGCGTGTTGAAGTAATGTTCATGGACACCTTGAAAAGCCAACAACATTCTCACTCAGGAATGAATTGAAGAAAATAGCTGAAACACTGCTGAGTGCACCGTTTCATTATACTCCAAGGCGTGTGCGTGTAGTGTGAAAAACGGTGCGCTCAACGATCTATATGTTTCACAGTGTGTGTATTGTTCATTGCACAAGCACAGCTATATCAGATGATCAAAACGGTGCGCTCTTCACAACGGCTACTTTCATTCTCTTCAGCTTTCTTCTTTCCTCTCTACTACCGTGGCAGAATGCCTTCAAAGCTCTTCAATGCTCCGTCCGAATCCTCTTCAATGAATTGCACCTGCCCACCATCCACAAAACCATCAAAACTCTACACACACGGTACAAGCAAACCCATTACGTAAAACTCTCGGAAAAGATCCCCTCTGTTCTTCATCAGTAGCAGCTCACCTTCTCTCCGCTTGGGACATCGTTGCCGCCACTGTAGGTCTCTGCATTCACGGGTAAGTTGTGTCTAACTTCTCATGCTCTCTGATCTATTGGTGTGTGGTTATATTGTTGTGTCTATGGCTTCATCAATCTGTGGTTTTTTGTCACTTGAGTTTGTGTGTGGTTTTTGTGTTCAATGTTTATCTGTGGTTCTTTTGTGTTTTCCATGACACTAGTATGTGGGTTTCTTGATCCTTCATGTAATACCATTGTTTCTCTTCCTACCTCTGTTGTATTTGGATATATGTGAGTTTACTTTGCATTTTTCATATGGGCATGTCTAACTGAAAAATGAGATGCACATGATCTGTTTGTTGAAATGCCTCAATGAGTATAGAAGGAAGTTGTAGCAAAAATGGTTACGGAGAAATCGAAGGACTGTGGTAGTAATGATCCGAGAGCTGACTGGAAAGACCCTAAGGAACTACAAGCTTTTTGTGAGTTCTGTGCTGCTCAATTCTTAGATGGCAAGAGGAAAGGAGGATGTTTGACCAAAACTGGGGTTGATGCAGTGATTGAGCAGTTGGGTGCCATGGGAAAAGTGGTGACTCACCTACAGATTAAAAACAAATGGGATCATTTGAAAAAAGGGTGGAAGCAGTATAACGAGTGTTTTGACAATGATACTGGGTTGGGTTATGATGCTGGAACTGGGATGCTTGAGGCCAATGATGAGTGGTGGACCCGAAAGATTGCGGTTAGTTCACTTTACATAATTGTGAAAATCTTTACTGTCTACAACTATATTATTCTGTTCTAACTACTGGTTGTCCACATGTAGGCATGTCCCAATGCAAAAAGCCTTTAAAAATAAAGGTTTGCCGAATTGTGACTTCATGAACATCATGTTTGAAGGCATGGTTGCAACGGGGAAAAATGTGTTCTGCACGTGCGGTCAAATACCAAAGGAAACCACCGAAGGGTTTGGGGACTCCGCTGATAACACAGAATTTGTTGACCCCCAATGTGAACCCTTTGTGAATGTTGACGCAATGGAGGTTGAAGGTCCATCATCGTCGAGGGTAGGACCGGCAGTGACTAAGGGGAAAAGCTTGGCAACTAGTGTCCACCTTTTCAAGCCAATTTGCAAAAAATCAAGAAAAAAGCGGTCAATTGCGCAAGAGATGTCCAACTCTTTGAAGAGCATCTCATATGTTATTGTCAAAAGTAGAAGTGTAAGTACCCGTACACCATTAGCTTCCATAGCAACTACTCAGGTTAAAGCAATTTTGGACATGGTGTTGAGTCGTCCCGGGGCGCACTCAGGTCATTACCTTCATTTATTCAGCACCCTCTACTTCATGGAAAAAGAGTGGGGTAGGCACATGTTTGCTGCACTTGGCGATGACAAGGCGGTCCAGCTGAAGTGGCTAGAAAAAGAGTACCAAAGGCACCCTGAATTTCATTTTTAGTGAAGGAAAGGGGATTGTCTCGATAGGGTTGCTTAGGCTTGGTGTAGTAATCGGATTTTCAGTGTTGTACCTGTTTCACTATTTTTTTTTTTTTTTATTGGTAGAAACTAATGCTTACCATGGGTGTGTATGTAAGACAATGGTTACCAAGTAATTGTCATGCTTACCTGTTCCTTTTTCTTATGTTTACCTATACCTTTGCTTGTTGCATTTTCTCTTTTTCTGGTGCATTTCGTGGATACTAGTAAAACTTTTTTATTTTTATTTTTTTAAGGTTTCTATTTAATGTATGCCAGGTTTTATATATATGTTTTTTGTAGTCTCTTTGGAGATATTAAGAAACGAATACACTGTATCTTTCTTTACCTATCAAGCACTATTTCATGGCATATCTAACAGAATGTGTTTTTGTTTTGTGTAATGCTTTGTTTTTGTGACCTGTCAAAACGTCTTATTCTTATGTGATTAATTTTTCATGAGAATGCAGCATTCAAATAGACCCTTTTGACACACTGTGAAAGCATAGGTTGTTCTTTGGAAAATGAGTCTTTTTTATTTTTAAGTTTTTCCATCATTTGACAACCCTGCTTGTCTCTCAGAATTGAGTATTCCTCTTTGTTACAGATTAGTTCAGCTTGTTATAACTACAATTCTGTAATAGCAGTTAACCCTGCAACCATCTTTTGGTATGCCAGGTAACTAGTAAGTGTAGTTAATCTTGCGTTGTTTGTTACCAGCTATCAAAGGCATATTTGTAGTCTAGAACAAGTTTTTATGTACTGATGTACATGTTCTCTGTGATTAATGCAATTCTCTTTCAAATTCATTTTATTCTTCTCTCAATTCTATCTCTTAGTTTTCTGCGTTCATTTTCTGCATAATTTCCACAGCAAAGCTTTCAGGAGCATCAAATATACCAAGGATAGATTTGCTAAACGACTCATCTGATTCCTAGCACCAGTAAGTTTCTTTACTTTCCCCTCTAGATGTGAATATACAATTTGTAGAAATCTTGGATGAAATCGTGAAAGCATATGCTTAGGATTGTTAATTTATTGGTACCACCATAATTTGACCCTAGTAGTAATAAAGGTTTAATAACGTTTAACAACTTGTTTTTAGCCAACATTTTTCTTTTTTTAAAGTTTTTTTTTTTTACTAAGCCTACATATTATAGTATCACATTAGTATTTGTACATGCAATTAAAGTCAGTAACATATGCAGGGACAATGACTTCGACCTGAGCGACAAAATTCTACTCGTAGCATATAGCCGGGTGTGCATGTGTAGCTTACGTGGAGACCTATATGATCAAAGTACCATTGCATATGAATATACAAACAGGGTATAAATGGGTACAGTATACATTAACTGGAAATGAGGAGAAATGTCGAAGACATTTTAGAATGTCAAGCCATGTGTTTGGACAATTGTGTAAGACATTGTGCCAGTATGGATATAACGGTACCATAAGAATTTGCTTGGAAGAGTCTCTGACAATGACATTGGTGATACTTTGTCATGCTGAGGGTAACAGAATGGTACAGGATAGATTTCAGCACTTGGGTGAGACAATGCATCGACATGTGGCCACAGTAGTTACATTGTTACCCACCGTTATGATAGCGAACATTATCAAGCCTGCTGATCCTACATTTTGGGATGTGCCAAAACATATTCAGCATTCAGGTCGATGTTGGCCACATTTCAAGGTACTTTGTGAATTTGGTATCTTGACTTGAATTTATTCAAATTATCTTTATGGTTATACCATATATTTCATTTCACAAGGTATTTTTGTGGTAATGGTTAGGGTTGCATTGGTGCGATTGATGGAGTCCACATCCCCGTGGTCGTACCAGTTGATGACCAACACCCGTACTATGGCAAGAAGGGGATCACCACAACAAATTGCATGTGCGCATGTGACTTTGACATGAAGTTCACATTTGCATGTGTTGGATGGGAAGGGTCAGCGCATGTCACGAGGATTTTTTTAAGCTGCCTCAATAATGAGAGTTCCAACTTCCCAAAAGCTCCAGCTGGTTTGTAAATATGCGGTTTAATTACAGCATTAAAGTATGTATTAATGTAGTGAAAATGCTAATGTAATAAACGTGTTCATTTGCAGGAAAGTATTATCTTGTTGATTCAGGATACCCTATGAAAAAAGGATTCCTTGCATCATATAAGGGAGAGAGGTACCACATCCCCGAATTTTGGCCTTATGAAGTGCTGCATAGTCCAGAGGAGAGATTTAATTATCTCCATTCATCACTCCATTCGATTATAGAACGAACTTTTAGAGTTTGGAAGAATAAATGAAAAATTTTGAGAAATATGCCACCCTTTCATATACGCACTCAAGGTCGCATCATTGTTGCTACAATGATTTTTCACAATTTCCTTAGAGCACATGAGATAAACAGTGATGTTGAACGTTCCAGATCTACAAGAGGCACATCTGGACGTAGTGAGAGAGGTCATTACGATGCCATGGCACATGTAATCTCAATCTTGGACGAACCTGAGATGAAACAGGTTCGTGACAATATCACAGCATTGATCTGTGCGGACGATAACTGATTATGGTGACTATTATTTTTGTCACAATAGAAATTTAGTGTGGTTGAAAATACCATTAATATTAATGAGAATATTTTTTTGTGGGGACCATAACTGATGGTTCACAAACTTCAAGGTTACAGGGGACTTCTAAATAGACTCCAATATTATATCAACGTAAGTTAACAATACTAGAAAACATAAACCCCGTTTGTTCAAAATGGTGGAGCAATTTTCAACTCTGGGGTTCTTTGAACTAATATACTGTCTCCATGCATCAAGTGAAGATTGAGCCTTGATAAACTACTTTGAAAAGCTGGAATCCAAATTGTGCAGCACACACTGAAGCAAGAGATGGGCCTAGTTCAACCTTGAGATTTCAGAGCTAAAAGCATTGCATATATCGAGCAAATTCACACTGATGTCCAAGTATGCATCTATCCATTTCTCATCCCAGTCGCACACCGGGAGTTCAAGCTCAGCTATGAGGGTTTTTATGTCATTATGAGTTTCACAAAGCGAGAGCATCGCTAATTACATGATGAGAATCAACAAGCATTCAATGATCCATTGCATGTTCTAGTTGGGCCTATTACAAGAGTAAGATCAAAGAAGATCAAAGAAGCACTTAATAGGTTGATTCAAGAGATTTGAGCTAATTTTAACGCAGGACATTCCAAGCTGGGCCCAAAGGAAAATAAAGGCATAATAAATTTAATTCAAACTATTGAAGACTGATCTGGCTTAATTAGGCATTATTTATGACGTTGATTAATGGCTGATTGACTTTCCAACTCTATATTAGTTAATAGACATTTTTTCTATTTTGATACTTCTAATTTCTGACCAGATCTACCTTAATTTTAGGCTTTTATTATTTAGAACGTTTTTTAGCTATTTTCCTATTTTGGATCTGCTATTTTCAAACCAAATCTGCTTTTAATTAAGGTTTTATTATTTAGTACGTTTTTTATATTTTCAACTTTCAGTCATACCTTATATAACATGCACTCATTGTAATAGAAAATATGATTGAATAAAAATCAGAAAAAGGTGAGGCTTTGCTTTTCTCTTTGGTTCTTCAAGAACTATGAACTTATTAGGGATTCATCTTTGTGACGTTCAAACTTTATACTTTCGGTTCGTGATTCCATTATAATCATTGGGTCGAGGTCTGTTATTTATATCTTTAGTTCGCGTTTCTCTTATAAACGTTGAGTCAGGATTCTATCAAAAATTTGAATTTTAGCTTTCTTGGGTAAATATTCCAATATTGTTTGTTGGGTCTCAAAGCGTGTCGATTGAGATTCGCATTATTTCATCCATCACAAGCTGAGGACTCCATCATTGTCCTTTGGGTTAAGCTTTCTCAGCCTCCCTGCCAAGGTTTCCTCAAAATTGTTCAACAGTAAAAGAATCCTTTTAGACAAATTGGAACCCTTGGGTGATATCATCCGGAAAGGATTTCCAAAATGGAAGAAGGGATGGGGTAAGTCATGTGGACGACTCATGTCAATGAATTAACTGCACAAGAAAGTTAAAACGGGTAGGGATGACATTAGAAAAAGCATCAGAAAAACCATAAGAAAAAGCACCAATTTCCTGCACCTTATGAAAATAATCAATACAATTCAGAATTTTTGCATGCAGCATAAACAATTCCTTGAGACAACAGCTGGAAAGTAATCATTTCAGCAAAGATGTTTCTACCAAAACACCTACCTATGGATAATAACTAGAACCAAACAAAATACTCAATGAATTCCATTTCCATTTCATGGATGCTAGTGCAATTATCATTCTGAACTAAGTAGAGATTTTATTTTTCAGATTTTAATAACGCACCATCAGGAAACAACAATAACAACCATGCAATCTCAAAATTTCTGGGTCGACTATATGAAACCTAAACAAACTAGCCAAGATCCGCCACATGTAATCATTAGTTGATGAAAATTTAGATCTTGCACATTTCTTTTTTCTTCTTAGCAATATAATCAAGCTAGAGACTAACAGTTAGATCTATGAAGTAGAACCCAGATTAGGCCAATTTGACCCAAGAATTTCCTCTGGATGTTACCCAAAAAAAAAAAAATCAGCTAACAAACTTAGGTGCTATTTATTTCTTGACACCTGAGAATTCTTTGGTTGTGTAATTCATAACCTCACAAGTTTCAAGAGCTTTGTGGGGAAGAAGGAATGGGCAGGTGGGTGTAGGCTGTGAGTCGTGTGATCCCTGTTATGATGTGATATCCATTCCATTTAATTATTGAAGATGGACTCAATAACATACACACAACAACAAACAACAAACTTTATTCTAATTCACAAAGACCCATGAGTGAATTTCCTTTACCAATCCAATGTTGTTTATACTATAATTCTATAAACAACATTCTGCCAAACCAGGTCTTATTTCCCATATATGTGCAGCAACTCTAAACACTCACACTATATACATAAAGCAGCCCCATTTGTCAACAGCTTCAAAATAATCATTTGCAAAAAAGCAACTTGTACATATATGCATAAGTTACATGTTGGGTCTAGAACTAACAAGCTCACTCTCCGACTTGTTTTTACAGAGAGAGAATCAGATATTTTCCAATCTCTTAATCTACCCAATGTAGATCCATAAATATGTAAATACATTAACCAATCTCATTGCCAAACAAAAAACAGAGCTGATCATAAAGCTAAGTCGAATCTTAAGCAAAAAGAACAAAAAAAAAAGAAAAAAAAAACCTAGCAGATCCACATCTCCGTTTATAGCTTTGATCATCACGCGTTTCAAACAACAATCAAAGTATTGAAATCCAATTCTCAAAATAGAAAGAAACAAAGAGAAAGCACACACACAAATCACAGTAATGAGAATATTGTGAAAGTAATATGTACCTGTGATTGTGAAGAGGCGTGAAATTGGAAGTGAAATTAGAACACGAAAGATTCACAATTCACAAACTTAAAAACCCATTTACCCAGAAATTAAACAAATGGGTGAGCAAGTGAAATTGGAAGAGGCATGAACCGGGTTTATGGGAATAGAGGTGTTAGGCTGGGAGAGGAGTGAAATTGGAAGAGGGTGAAATGGGTTTCTGCGAAGAGAGGTCTCATGGGTGGGAGCTCGAGTGAAATTGGGGAAGAGGGTGAAATGGGTTTATGGAAGGAAGAGTACATGCTGGCGTCGGACTGGGGTTGTCTTCCTCGTGGATTTCTCACCTGAGCTCTTCGCCGGCGTCGGACTGATGTAGGTCTTCCTTGTAGATTGCTCTGGTGGGCATGGAACTCTGAAGGCACAGGCGTTAGCTAGGGTACAGTGAGGAGTGAGGGGAAATGGGCAGACTAGCTTTGTGTTCAGCATGTATATATAAAAGTTAGCTACTGTTTTGAAGAAATATGAAAAATAGCATCTCGAGTTTGTAAAACTCGAGATCTTCTTTTTTAAAAGCCTCCCTCATGCTTGCACGCATGCTGACTGAATAAAAAAATATGCCACACAGATCTCGAGTCTTTGAGACTCGATTTTTTTCTTAAAGAAGTCGAGTCTTTAGGACTCGAGTCTTTGACACACTCTATATTAACTTTCAAGAGTGTGTCTACTTTTCCATGAATTATTGCAACAAGCAAACAAATGTGCTTTTAACATATCAATCCCTTCATTCATTTTCCGTCCACCCACAATAACCATCCACGGATCCTCGAGTTAAAAAGCACGGTCAATGTGCTTCATTACCATTTTATTAACAAACTATTCGGCTTTCACTTTGGCATTCCACAACTCACTTACCAGCTCTGCAGCTTGAGTCAAGTCATCCCCCAGTATACTAACTAGGACTTCAGTCTTTGGTGCAGCTTGAGTCAAGTCATCCCCCAGCTCACTTACTAGCTCTGCATGATCATACCTCTCACCTAATGCACGGTAGGCTCGGTAGAACTCCTTTACCAATTTCATAAGTTCTGGACGTTTCTAAACAGTACATTTCTGCCCTCCTTGCAATAGAATCTGCAGCTTCTTCAATGAGCTTGATCATTGCTTTGACCTTGGCATCCATGTCTGTATCAACAGATTTAGGGTCTGTTAAGAATGTGGCCTAAAATGGCAAAATATTTCCTTGAAGTTTTCATATGTCGTCTGCAAAAGCAGATATGAAAACTTGACCATTACTAACAGGGGAATTAATTTAGGGTAGATGCATAGAATTCCACACTATATGGTTGGGACATGAAGAAGATGGATATCATACTTGATTTGTACTGATGAGATATAAATGGAAGGCAGTAAGGCCACCAACAAACCACATAGATATGAAAGTGTAAACTATTAGCACAATGGAGGCTGGTGTTTTGATCATTGCTTTCCAAATTGATGTCTGCTCTCCTTCCATGATCCTTCTGATGTAGACCCAGCAGAATGCAAAGACATATATAGAAAGAAGGGTCGTCGAGAAGACAAACATGAAAAAGAATCGATAATTTCGCTGCAACCAGAATTTAGATTTTTCAGATATACTATTTATTCCCAAAGCTTTGAGCATCATCAATTCAACTCATAACCAGAAAAAAGAGTCATTCAATATAACAATTTTAATTCAAATTTGAACTAAACTCATTTGATCAATTTTCAGTCATGCTTATCTTCAGTCAGGCGGATAATCACATGAGCTCCAGCCTCCAGCCCTTCCGAGCTACCCCATGGAGGTGGTCTCTAAAATGATTTAAATTCCAGTGTTTTCTCCAAGAAGTCCGTAGGCTAAGCAAAAAAGTTTAGAGGTGTGCTCAAGATCATTAGATTTGTGTCCATCTAATATTTTCCCTTATAGAAAAGCTCATGTTTCTCTTAAACTAATGAAACAGTCTACCCATGAACAATGATACAGCATTGCAGAACCTCAACCAACGCCCCCCGCACCCCCCCCCCCCCCCCCAAAAACATTAAAATATATATATATATATATATATATATATATATATATATATATAAGGAACAGAAAACAGGTTTTGGTACTAGCAAACATGCACACAAAAAAAAAGCTCCAATCAAAGGATGTGACTTACCCGCCCAATACACTGCCCACCCCAGGGGCAGTGGTGGTCAAATCGCTCCACACAGTTATTGCAAATTGAACAATGTGAGTAGCGAGGAGGTCTGTAAAGCATGCAAGTATCACAGTATTTAATCTTTATAGTGACCCCATTGACCTCTACTTCCTTGATGCGAGGCAAACGTAACTGTGGAGTTTGACTAGCCCCAACTTCTACATTCCCATCAAAGCCTTCTGGTTCAGGAGGGTGTGCATTGCGTGGAAGTATACCGGGATCTCTTCCAGAGGTTAGCAGAAGAAGAACTAAAATCTGTAAAAAAAAAATAAAGTAAAAATGTTGATCCACTTAGATTTGATTTACAGAAGGTCATTTTGACAACTTCTGACACAGAACAAGCCAAAAAAAAAAAAAATGCAACTACATAAATTTTAAAACAGAAAATAAAGATTGAAGGAACCTAGGAGACAACACATAGGCTTTCTTGGAGTCAGCACCAAGCAAAAGAATACAAGGAGTCAGCGCCTATGAAAATTGCAACTGACTCCAAAATTAAATAAAACCAAACAAAGTTAAAGTTTCTCTGCACTTCCTGCATCAGCTTCAAAAATTGCAATTGAATATTGAAAATATTGTCCAAGCTTGTTAGACAGAAAAAACTAGCCCATGCAAGACCTAACCAAACGATGAAAGAAACATTTAGGCACTTCCGCTTTTGTGACCACATAACCCTGTCCCTGGCCATTTTCAGTCTAGAAAATTTGGCCAATCAGTGGCTCCTGGTACATTTATTTATCTTTGTATCTGTCAACCTATTTCTGTAATTGATTCCTCCTAGTATGTTATGTATCTATATCACTATAAGTTTACTACTTGTCATTATCCACACACACACACAAACAAGTACATCAGTGGCTGTGAAGCCCATGCACTAAAGAAAAATTATCAAATGCAGAATCTACTACTTGCAAAGATTCTGAAACATTACTTCCAATAACTCTCCTGCATCACTAAACAAGCTTCTCTCAAGCCTCCATAACTAGAGGTAGCATATTTTTGTCTCTCACCTAGGATCTACCTAGTTTGACTCAACAGTTGCTCTGCATATTCTTGTTCAGGTAAGTTAGCATGCCAAAAAGTTTTGATTTCAAAATACATCCATCATAAAGTTTTTGCAATGATTTCGTGTATAGGTAATCCAAAGAATAAAAAACAAAAGACATTGATGGCTATTGGAGCATCATTTGATAAGGCAAAATAAGTCAAACCATATAATAAGTCATCCCCCCTTCCTTCTCTCTCTCTCTCTCTCTCTCGGGCTAGATGTGAGGCCTTAAAGATGCAAACGGTTCTTGGTTGGTAGGTTTTTCCTGCCATACAGGGCAATGTACCAAGTATTAACACTGCAGCTTAACTCCATAGACACCAAGAAGGCTTGTCCTTGAACAATGGACGGGCTCGCAGAAATTATAATCAACTAAACTCTGTATTCTATATCATTCAAGATTTCTATACGAGAAAAAGACCACAAAACTCTGTTGTTCAACATGCAATGATGAAACACATTTCTATGAAAACTTCCTAGAAAAAGTTGGAGATTAAAATGATTTAATCCATTTTGTATCTTGTAAAACTCATGTGTGCAGTAAAAGAGAACTCACATAAATAGTGAACACAACAGAAACAACCATTATTGATACTCCCCAGTGATTAGAATAGACATCCATCAGTTTTCTGGCAACGAAGACATAGAAAACTGCAACAGGAGCCACGATAACAAATATGGTCAATCCAAGTGATCTCACATCTGGTCCAAATATGAACCTTCCCTGAAGAAAAAATATCTGCAAAAGAGCAATGACAACAATTAACACCTTAGCAGAACCATAGAACTATTCTTCATATGATCTTCAAAAAGCAATTACAAACCTCAAACACAATGAGAAACAAAGGCTTTATAAACTGTTTATGAACAGCTTGGACTCAACTTGAGAAAAAAATAGTTTATGTTTGTCTATTTAGCAAATGAGCCAAGCTCAAGCCTAAATTTAGGATCGACTTTTAAATGAGCCAAACTCAAACATAATATTGTGTTCACAAGCAAGCTCATGAGTGTGAGGTTTGATTTAAGTATAAATTATATGTTTTATATGTATACATGTAGAAAACATACTTATATAGACTTGGGATTGGATTGCATAAGTTTGTAATGTTTTTATGAATGATTGTGTAAGTTTGTAAAATAATTTATGATAATATAAATAGTCCATTTTGTAGTAAAAACTATGCACACCTCATTAAAATGGTATTAGGAAAAAGGTATTGTTTCCAACCTTGCTATGGTAAGATCGTGCTAAATTGTAGTAAGAATGTGCCTTTGTTGGTTCATGATTGGTAACAGCAAGAGTAGTTTCAGTCAGTTGCTCAACAAAAAAATGTTGACCAGTAAAGAAGAAGTGATTTGCTAGATAATTAAGCGCCATTGCACAGTAAGGTTATATTTCAAAAGCTCAGCATTTTTTCCATTCCTTTCCTAATTCCAGCAGCTGTGGAGATATTATAGAGCAACATCAAACTCATGTACAAATCTCTTCTTTTTTTACTTCTTCTCTTTCTTGAGTAGTTCACAGGTACTGTTCATACAGCCCTGAACACTACCAATTTCTTTATTTTCTATACATACATACATACATGGGACCACCATACATACATACATACATACGTACATACAGGTGATCCTCAAACAAGAAAGGAATAGCAAAATTAAACATACCTGGCCCAGAGGAGCTGGAACATCATCACGATCTCCATCTAATACAATCTTAAAAGCAGCAAATGCCTGTTCTACGTCACCCTTAGCGAGTAAAAGCTGACCTGTAAGAAGCAGCAGCATAAATTTTTTAAGTTTTCATACAGTGACCTCTAATCTAAAACATGGCATATAGTTACTTAAGTGATTTGTGCACGTGTATGTATATCAAGTTTGCCCTTTCCAAACTGTAAAGCATGGAGTAGTATAACAATTCGAGACAGAAGAACTTCATGCTTGAATACAAGCTATATGTACTTTATTCTTAGATTTGAAAATAAGAACGAAGCACCCCCAAAGCAGGAGGGGGGGGGGGGGGGGCATAGATGCTCGCTAAAAACTAAAAAGACAACATAAATCAAATATTACCATGTGTCCTGGGACAATCAAAAGCTTCACCTGTACAAGGGTATACTGTTGTCACCACGAATAATCAAATCCTGACAAAATGGAAAGAAAAAAAATTATGAACAATTAAGATGATGAAGCAAGGATTGCATAAAATCGTTGATACACACATGCACTAAAAACAAGCGGCTCAACAAGATGCACATTCTTGATCTGAAAGTGATAAGTTCAACCGCTTATAAACATATCATCTTACTGAACTCTGACATATCTTAATGCAAAAAACTCATAGATATAGTGCCTTAAGTTGCAGAGAACTTATTCAAGTAAAATATGCATTTGAAAATGGAATAAGAGCACAATGTTCCAGAAAATATATTATTAAAAAAAAGGCTCCAAAAAATACTTGCAAACAAAGCGGTTGCGTAGACATTGTTCAGCAAAGACAAATCCATAAAAACAAAAATTCAAGATGAAATGTTTGAAAAGAGAAAAGAGCAATAACCTGAGTAAATATGCCTTTTGCTTCTGATATTTTCAGCGTTGTTGATATTTCACATGGAGCAAAACTATCAGCTATCGACACAGCTACATAGCCAGCCAAAACAATAGCTGGGTAGATAACCACAGAATTGACATTCATTGGCAGGTTCCACGCAACTGCAGATCCTTTGTCCAAACCCAGTGTTTTGATTGCATGTGCAACTAACCTACATATTATAGTGCCAACAGAATCCTTGAGTTTCAAATGTTTAAAGATTTAAAGTTTGCAGGTAAACAAATTGAAGAATACATCTCTGAAAACCTTAAAACACAAAAATATGCCACTCTTCCACAGTATCAAGCCAGCAAATTCACTCTAGAAATAGAAGAATTTAATTATAGAAGTTTACCATATAAGCCTTCTTACTGCTTCAGTTAAACATATACAGTTAGTCATTTACATATTAACTTGAGGAGCATAACTTGACAAACTTCATAATTATGAGATGAAAATGGAGCTTTTAGAACCACCTAGCTAGAGAATGCTTAAAGCTATCGTGGCATTAGAAGATCAAGCTTTTATGTTTGCTGATGTTAAATAACATCAATGCTCCCACAAAAAGCAACATGGCATTAATTATATATGACCTGTCACTGAACTTACATTCCCCTACACGAACCTCAGCTGGTCAAGAACCTCAGCTGGTGGTCGGAGCATTCCTGAATCATTACTAATGGGTAATTAGGAAGGAAGACACAAATACTAGCAAATTATTCAAGGCACAATTCATAAGAGAAATTTCACATTCTGCTAAGGCTAATTACCTATAAAAAAAAAAGTATTCTGCTTAGGCAAATTATATGATTAACTATAAATGCTAAAAGTTTATTTAGATTTATACTCTCATTATCTTTTAATGATATTGTCATGGACACATATCTCAATGCCCTAAAAAGTTTTTGGCCATATCCAAAAGCTGGCAACAGTTACAAAAGAGGAGGAAGCAATTCATTATATGAGTATCAAAATGAATGGAAGGTTTAAGACGAAAAGAAAAACACGTGCGCAAGAGAGAGAGAGAGAGAAGAGAAGGGAAATAGTTATTTTGTTACCCCACTTACTGTATTGTTTGAGTACATTGCTAATTTACCAAAAACCAAAAAATTAATTTAACCAAATGCAAGAAACGCATGAGTTAGCCTCACAAGAAAAAGGCATTAAAACAAAAAATGAATTTCAACCACAAGAGTAACGCATGTTACGGATCAAACACTTGCTAGGTAGATATCAAAGTGCCCAAATTTAATTTAGTGTTATTCAAATATAGTAAATAAGACAGAAATGAGTTAACCTACAGCACCAGAAGAAAAAGCATCTGGACAGAATCTACCACTTAGCAAACTTGGGTGATAGAGAAGGTAAATGCATCCACCAATTTCTGCATCCAAAAGAGAACTTTCCTCTGCCAAGCTTTGCACATGATCATTTGCCGCTAACCATGGTAGTCCAGCTCCACTACCAACAGAAGGCAGCACATCTCCTCCTCTAGATGCCAAATGTGCCATCCTTTCTGGACCAATTGGTTCCTTAAAGATATAAATAGGCCCCATCTCAGCAAACAAAGGACACTGAGGCAAACCAAGTTGACCAAGAGCACTGATTATAACCAGAAAAACTCCACTTGCAAGGGTAACAGACATCATTTTCAACCAAGAAGAGCTCCTCTGCAAGTTACGGAACATATTAGCCCAGAGCAATTGACAGAACTCACCTGAATTGAAAAAAGCGTTATCTCAACCAAAAAAAATTTAATCAGAGATCAAGCACAGCTTTTCACTAATAAGTTTACCACCAATTTCAGACACCTAGTTGGCTCCAACTAGTTGGGACTTAGGATAAGGTTTTGTTGAAAGGAGTTAGCACTGAAGCCCCAGAAAAAGATGCTGACAAGGAGTCAAACAAGATAGTGAACAAGAAGTACCAATAAGCAACACAACAAACTAAGTCAGAGTACCCCTATAAAAGTTTCACATTTGACTGCAGTATGAATTCACTTGGAGATTCTCCAGATCTATCTGAAATACCAAAAGGAGTACTGTTTTTTCTTGAATGTTCAAAGCCAAAATATCCAGAAAAAAAAATTATATATATATATATATATATATCTCTTTAGAAAATTTTTCTTTATTGGTAAGTTAGATATGCAGCTAGTAGGTCTTGAATGCACAACCCCACTCTCCACCCTTTACTCTTACAAGGGAATGAGGTGCAATTTGAGTTAGAGGTCATTGGCAACAATTGTTAGACTGATTATTCATGATAAACTCTAAAATTGTGAATATATGTTGAACTACTAGCAAAATCACTGTTTACTGGGGTAATGATGTATGCTCACTACACCTCTCTCCCACAAGTAAATATTGTATCACCTTACACCCACTCATAACCAGTGTCCAAATTTGTTTTTAGTATTGCAAGGATTGCACTTGTCTTCTAATGATCACAAATTCAAAACACCAGAGCCGCTGTCTTCTAATGATTCATTCTTGAATCTCAAAATATTCAGAGCACCAAAAACCTTCTTATTTCTAAAATTCATTGAAATTCCTTTCATAGTGCCAGAGAGCCAAGAAAACCATTGCACATATCAGTTTGCAAACCATGCAAAATCAAGGCTTCAATTGTTTTTACCAGAAAGGAAAGAAGAAAAAATTAATTGGGTACCTTTTTGTTGGACAAGTTTGCAAAATTTGTGACCACACCACATGATAGCTGTTTGTTGGGCAGCGAGTAAAGATCTTCATAGTAGAGATCTAAAATGCCTGCCAATCCAACCTGCAAAATTTAATTGATAAGCTAGATTGAAATAGCATCAATGCTATAAAACAAAAACCAAATCAAATATATATCCCAATAGATTGGGATTAACAAGTTAAAGTAAAATCAATCCTTGTAAAAAGCATTTTACAAATACGGCTTCATCACACTTAATACTTATGTGATCACCAAACTGCCTCTGCACTATTTTTCTTTTCTTTTCTTTTCTTTTTCTGAGGGAGGAAGAGAAGGAAAGTGAGGAGGGGGGTTCTTCATTCTTCATCATGCACATTGCTATCCTATTTTAAATTTTTAAATAATTTTAAGCCAGAGACCTAAAGTGGTTACAGATACTTCAAACATGTATAAATGCCCACATCTGTCACAACAAGAAAAAATACCATTAAAAGCCTAAAACCCAAGGAAGTAAAGAAAGCATGTCTAACCATTTGGGAGTGCGTGAGAAGTACTTCCCACCGATTATTTGTAGATTTTTTCCAGCCCTCAAATTTTACATTCTTGAGTATATCTGTGTCAATTTGTAGCCCATAAGCAGGAACATACTCCCTTGTTATTGCACTGAACTGTGGACCACCAATCTTTTCCAATTCAGTCTGTCCTGACAGCATCCACCAATGATGCTCTGATTCTGTTTTCTTGGGCTTATAGCCTTCCTTTGTTGAATTAAAATCTTCTAACAGAGTCTTGGCATTTTCAATTATCTCATCCTCATATAAGTTGTGACTGAGGAATCTTTTGATGCAATCCTTGTGGGCTTTCGAAACCAACAGAAGATATTACTTGAAGGTTTGCTCAATATATTATCAAGGAAATGTCTTTCAGTGCTTTGAAGAGCAGAAATGCAAATAGCTTCTGCAAGCACAGCGATGGCCCTTTCATCTGATGAGCTAAGAGAAAAAGATGCAGGGACCTGCTGATACGAAAGGCATAAGAGAACTGAACCTATCAGTATCAATGTGGCACTTGCAGGGCAGACATATTTATATGATATTACAATTTATGGAAAAGCAATGCAGACACCAAAATGCAAGAGCTTAATACATAAGAAAGGATGACAAACCTCTCTCGGGTTTTCCAAATCCTCCATATTTCTTTCTGACCCAGGTCTAAAAAAAACCAGTTCAAAGCTCCAAAGCTGTTCCAAAACTACTTGTCTAAATGTCATGGCAAGTATATTTCTAGAGGTGGTGTTCGATATCCTTGTAAATTAATGTACTTTATACATTAATATAATGTCATGCAGAGGGCGAGTGACGATCCCTACCAATTTATTGCATGTATCTTTGTTGTATTTATGTATATGTACTTGTGTATGGTGTTCTACGCAGCTCAATAACACTGGCAACTTTGGCTGTCAACTCATCATTAAGCCACGCATTATGCCTCTCGACTAGGGCCTTCTCCTGCGCAAATCCAAACACAACTTCACTCAGAATGAAGCACAAAAGAAAGTAATAAAAGATAGAAGACATTTGTAGCAGTAGAGTAACCAATTTTGCGCTTTTTAACCCTCGTGTAATGTTTGGGCGGGGGAGGAGGCTGCGGGGCATCATCCTTATGCTGATCATCGGGCTGCAAAGACATTAGATGTATACAATCAATATACACGGTAATGATAAGAATAAAGTGAACTGCAAACTATTTCATTACATTAAGCATTAATGTTATCATACCATAGAGCTGCCTTTGTGTCCGATTTTGTGTCCACCTGTCCCACAAGTGGGTGCTCTTCTAGCGCATTGCGGTCTACCTCGTGGGGGTGAGGGCTGATGAGGGGAATGCTCGTCCGGTACATCCGTATCTGGATGTACAATGTCAATCCCAACCAGAGGTCCTAGAGGGGTGGATGATGATGAGGTAGGTGGGTAATGATGCTCTGTGTAGAGGCCAGGAGTGGGGATCACTGTCATGGGTTCAGTACGGGGTGTGTCCATGGGCAAAGTGGGTGCACTGGAGCTGATGGGTGGGTATGAGGATGTCTCGGGGTGCATAGGAGGGGTCAAATGAAGAGGAATACCAAGCTCAAAACTGGGCTGCGAAGGTGGGGTGGGTGAATGGACCTCGGGCTGAGGAGATGCATCGACCATGGGTGGAGGGACCTCGAACTGAGGAGATGCAGCTGGGATGGGTGAATGGACCTCGGGCTGAGGAGATGCGTGAGGGATGGGTGCAGGTATTTCAGGACTACTTACAACCCCTCGGGTTGTTGCACGCCGACCACGGCCCGTAGCTGCACTTGTGCTTGGGCTTGCTGTAGCAGGCCGACCACGGCCCCTTGCTGCACTTGTGCTTGGGCTTGTTGTAGCAGGCCGACCACGGCCCCTACCTGCGCTTGTGCTTGGGCTTGCGGTAGCACGTCGGCCACGAGTCGGTGGAATTAAGAGTGCTGCGCTTGTGCTTGGGGTTGCACTAGCTGTTGGTTCATTCTCTTGCCCATTGTTTGCCTCCCCATTGTTTGCCTGCTCCCCATTTGGTGTAGGAACACCGCCAAGCCCAACCACGTTACTTAGGACGCGCTGGACATGGTTGTATTCTCGGCTGCCTATAGGAAGCATCGCCAACAGCGCTAAATGGCTTTCAATCTGAAACGGAGAAAGAACCAGTACAATCAGATTTGAGACATTTATGTACCAATTATACAATGGATACAATAGTACTTATTAATCTACTGAAATACTCAACGTAGAACTAAAAGTTTTATTAGAATACTATATGTAACATAAAGTCGTTAATTGGATGTTAGTCAAATCAAACCAGATTTCACGAAAAAAGAAGTCAATTGATTCTACGTTCGTACATGTACTGAAGAAAAAACGAAGAAGACAATAAAGTCTAATTAGAACACATTACCATTATATCTAACTTAGCGCTGTTGCGGTCGACATACTTTCGAGTGACCGGACGGTACCAGCGGTAATATGCATGATCGCGGGGCATCTCACCAATCTGAGGAGGTGCATGGCAAAGTCGTTGTTGTCTCATGTCCCATGTAAGGATATACGGTCCATGCTCCTCCCTCCAATCTTTTTCCACCTTCCCACGCAAGTCTATTCTATGCAGTCTATGATCATACACAACATGGTCGGGCCGCTCTTGCGCCAATCCAAATTGTCGAAGGACACGGTCAGGGTAGTGTGTCTCTACTATGCAAAAACACACGAGTGGCACCCTTGCCGTCCACGTATCCCTCCTGGCAACGCAAAAGGCAGGAAGGCGGCCTAAGTCTGCCTCATATGGCTGCCATATAATCTACAATACAAACAAAAGACAATTTGCATAACATTTTCAAATGTGAAACAAGGGGAAGAGTACATAGATAAAGAGAAAAAACTAAAAATAAAATAGAAGAGATGTTAAAACAATGATTCTAATGAAGGACCTATGCCATCATTTACCTGGCCCGGTTGCACTCTAACTAATTGCTCGCGATAGTAGATCAACACCATGCCGGATGGCCTACTCTTCGGGCTTGGCACCCGCACCCACCTACAGTTACGAGAAAATAACATAAGACAAAATAATATCACTAATGTACTAAGAAAAGTACATTGCATAACACTCAAAATATAAAGAAAATACTTACTTAAATGCAAGTGGAGCGTTCGGCCATGGGCCATAATCAGATCCAGGTGGGGGCTCTATCCTCGGGCACAAGAATGGCAACCTTGCCCATGCCCAATACTGAACCAATTGCAACGCCCCACCAATTTGCGATGCGTCTTTCTGGCTTGCCCGGCACAACTCTCTGTACAACCACGCCAAGCAACCACTACCCCAACTATACTGCCGTGGACGACAAAGGTCCCGCAGGAACTCCAAAAACATCAGATGCACCCTATCTCCCGACTTGTCCATGAAAATCTTATCCCCTATTAGCGCTAAAATATAGCACCGGGCGTACTGATGTAGCTGCATCTCCGTTGCATCAGGAGGTAGTGGCTCTGCAATGCGCTGAACAAGGCGACTGATGAGAATTCTTTGCCCCACCAAAGTTGTGTTGTCATTCGCCGGAACTTCAAAACCAAGCAACTCTACACATAGTTGCTTCCAATCCCCACCCTCCACAGCAGTCGGCCCAATCAAGACCTCACCGTCAATAGGAAGTCCCAAAATGACCTCCACATCTTCTAGGGTGATCGACATCTCACCATGTGGAAGATGGAACGTATGAGTCTTCGGCCGCCATCGCTCAACTAGGGCCGTTATTAGGCAATGATCTATCCCTTTGGAAGGGGCCCTAAACAATCCTTCTAGCCCTACCAACTTGATAATGCCTATCACCCGATTATCTTCCATCGTTATGTTTGCCATCTCCTTAGAGTGACCACAGCACGTAAGTGGGCCCAAGTCCTGTAAAATCGATAAAAAATATAGCGGTTGTTAGAACTAGATATACAACTTTGAAAGAACTTGCTAAAAATCAAAGACAACGTAAAAAGTAAAAAGTTTTAGAACTAGATCTAGATGTTTCACCTCGCCATTCCAAATGGCCTCTGATCGATGATTTCGTTGCTGCGTCAACAATGAAGCATTTTCTGGACTAGGGCGCATGATCGCTGGCTCCTCATCCATCTGAGGCACTGTAACAATGCAAAGAGTGCTACTGTGAGATCAACACATAGTGGCAGACATACATATATATTAAAAATGAAAACATGAAAAGGCTGAGAAGTAGTGAAGGAGGTAAAAGAAACTATGTGTTAATAAGATCCCATTAAAAGAAATAGTATTAAAAAAATAGTATTCCAATATTTTGAACCCATTAAAGAATACTCTCAATGAATAACTTAAAAACACTACAGTTTTAGAATGTCTAAGTCTAGAAGCCTATAAAGTTTTCTTTCCAAGGTAGTTGCTTATATTTTTGAAAATCAAGTCAATATGAACAAGAATAAATTTTTTTTTAGATGAATCAAAGATAAATTCAAATTTAAATGAGAAAGGAATACAAGTTCTACAACTCAACTAAATTTAGTATCACAAAAACTACAATAAAACCATAGTACAAGATAGCAAATAGCAGCACTATTACATATTAGAGAAGAAGAAATACAAAATTCATTTTTTTATTAGTAAATTAAACAAGATTTGGTAACTTATAAAACTACAGCTAGCAAATCCACTTTAGCTTTTTAAGGAACCAAGGTTATCAATGAACAATCAATCTAATAAGGACACTCCATGTATAAAGGATCATGAAAATTATCAAACTGTGTCAAGCATTGATACAACAACAAACAAAGATGCAATCATCTCAAGCCATTGCATAAGCAATGAGATCAACATTTGTAGACTGCATATGATTTGGAAATAGCATCATTCTAATGAATTGGCAGATCTTACCTCTTTGTGCTCATGTGAGAGAGCTTAGAGCTTAAAAAACAAGTTGAGTAAAAGCAAAATAGCTTTAAAAAAAAATATATATATATATAAATAAATAAATAAACCCAAAACTTTAAAAAAATTGTACATGAGTTTAATAAGTTCACTGCTCATCCAAATGAACACAATACTGATAAATGCCCACAGCCAGAACACCGTATCTCTCTGAATCTTAGGTTTGGATCAACTACCATATAAGATTCATTAATAAAGTCCTCAGAAGGGCCACATTGTCATGAAAGGTGTTACAGGTCCATCATCAACCAAATCAGGGGATAATAATTTAAACAAAGCAAGTCAACCACATTAACCATATAGCTGGTGAGTTAAGCCACAGAGGTGTCACCAGAGAGCACTCTGTCGTGTGAAAGCATGCAATTAGTAATGACAACTATTTTAAGTTCTATCAAATCTAAGGGGTAGCCCAATTGGCTAGAGCCCACACCTCATAAAGAAAAAATTACTAGTTGAACACTTGGGACTCTTAGATATTAGTAGTATTCTAAGTTCCAACTCCTTTATGTAAAGATGTTCTCATTCAAGTGCACAAAAGATAGTTTACCAAAAAAAAAAAAAAAAAGTGAACAAAAGATTTGTCACGCTCAAAGATCAAGAAAAATATGCAACTTCCCCCCCCCCCCCCCCCCCCGCCCCCACAAAAAAAAAAAAAAAACTTTGATTTATTAGAAAATAATAAAATTCTCCCCAAAATAAAGAAAGAAGAAAAAGAAACTACATTTTTTTTTTCCTTAATGACGTGGAACATCATCAAGGTAGGGCCCTTTGGACCATCCTTGAGAAGCAAACCACAGATAAATAACCTAATCCGCAATAATCATGTATCAAGTAATTCAGGGAAATTCCTAATGGAGATCAAACCCAGAATATCTGGGTCTACAACTCATCCCAAGCCTCCAACTACTAGGTAGCACCTTGATGGGTCACATGTTAGAATTATAATTAAATAAATAGTTTTACTATTCTCTAATAGTATAAGCTTTTGCAACAATTAGTATTTTATCATGGTATAAAAGTAAATGATCTTGAGTTCAAACCTTATCTCCACACTACCTCCTATTTGGGATGCCCCTTTATCACTCACCTTTATTAGTATAATCGACGTGGCTGACTCTTAATTTTGCTGGCACTATCTGTGCCTTACACATTAGTACATTCCCGCTTATGTGCACCTAGATTTTCCCATATATATATATATATATATATATATATATATATAGGATCTCATTTATTAAGGGAAAGTCTAGGCCCACATGTGAGGGGAAATGGGGAGTGTTAGAATTATGGTTAAATATTTTTTTTATACAAGTAAATTATAGTTAAATGATTATTTTTATCATTTCCTAACACCTTTTTAAGTTTTTAGGACAATTGGTAATTTATCATCATACCATATTCTTCCTTTCATAACATTCATAATTGATTACAATATATCAGGGAAAAAAAAAAGAAAAAAAAAAAGAGAGGAGAATATCCCAAACATGTGCTGATGATCATTTGACCCCAATTAAGATGTTCACCTTAATCCTTACGTAGTTGTCCAAAAATGCATTTAGAATCTTCTCAGTAGAAGGGTTCACTTTTTTTTCTTCTCAATAGACATTTGCATTGATACAACACCACCGATGCCAATATTCATTCATTTACTAAACTAAAGAAAAGATATAAATAAAAATAGGATTAATAAAGACAGATACAGTGGTTAACCCACCATGATACTAACAAAGTCATAAGCACCTTTGAAAAGGTTTTCAATCAATAACAACGGTGAAAAATAAAAACATGTTAATTTAGACATTGTTTAAAACAGTTGGTGGGCATTGAAAAATAAATGCAGAACGGAATGAGATAGAGAGAGAGAGACTCAAGTGTTAAGTGTAGATGGAGATCAGGGGGTGACCAGCGGTGAGAAATCGATGAAATAGAGAGGGATTGAGTTTCTGGGTTTACAAAGAAGCCGTAGAGAGAGAGAGGGATGGCGGAGAGTGAGAGAGAGAGAGAGAGAGAATACGAATGGAGAGCGTTGAGAGAGTGAGAGAGTGAGAGACGGAGAGCGTTGAGAGACCTAGAAGTGTTTGAATGTGTTTGAAAGTGGCTGAGAGAGTGACTGAGTGACTGAGTGCGGTTGAGAGTATAGTCAGTGGATTTCGAGTTTTATAAACTCGATTTCTACTTACTGGATTTCGAGTTTTATAAACTCGATTTCCACTTAGCATGGACTTCGAGTCTTATACACTCGATTTCCACTTGGCTAGCGCTGGTTCACGTGGAAAAAATTGTCCACGTCAGGGTATTGCCAAAAACCATAAATCGAGTTTTATAAACTTGAGTTCTATATAAATCTCGAGTTTTATAAACTCGAGATGCTAGTTTTAAAATTTTTTTTGAAACCGGCCAACTTACTAAAATGTTGGATATTTAATGGTAAATGGCAAGGGTGTCCGAGGAGTGAATAGAAGAAGGAAAAAAAAAAAAAAAGAGTTGAACTTTGGTATTTATTTGCTACAGTACTTTCAGCTCCACTACAGTACCCGTATCAAAAAGAGAAATGCTACGTTCACAACATTTCTCACAACATTCTCACAACAAATCCTAGTTGGCAAGTTGTTATTTGCTATTACTAGTGGGTAAAAAAGTAATTTCAGTGTTAGATTTAAATTTAAAACCTGTAACAACCTGCCAACTAGGATTTGTTGTGAAAATGTTGTGAGAAATGTTGTGGATGTAGCAGTTCTCTATCAAAAAATATTATCGCGTTTTTCCACTTATTTGCTACAGTATTTTTAGTAATAAGTTTTTAGTTTCAGCAAAATAAATTGTATCAAAAATAAGTTTCCAGTTTTCAGTTTTAGCAACTAATAAGAAGTTGAAATATTCTTCAGCCTGAGCAGAATGAAGTAAGGCATGGACAGGGGTGATTTTACATTGGCGTAAAACCCATTTTCTTTCCTAAATTTTCACGTGATTCCCACTTTAATCCTTAACTTTTTTTTCTACCGCTTTTAGTCCCTATCATAGAAAACGCGTTTCGTTTTTGTCCCTACCGTTACATCAAAGATGAAAATTACACAGGTGGCAAACGGAAGCTGACGTAGCCATTAAAATAATAATAAAAAATATTATTTGGCATTAAAAAATGCCACGTCAGCATCTAAATTAAAAAAAATTAATTTATTAATTTTAACTAAATAAAAAAATTAAAAAAATGAATAAAAACAGAAATCACATAAATTAAGATCTAAATGTTTCTTGAACAAGAACACAAACTCAGATCTAAGAACACAAAATTAAAATCCAAAAATCACAAACCTAGAAAATAAGAACAAAAAACTAAACTATAGATCCACATCAAATTAAACATGAACAAGAAATTAAACATGAAAACAAAATTTAAAACCCAGAAAATTAAAACTTTAGAGCCGAAACCCAGAATTAGAATTCATGCCAAGAACACAAACCCAGTAAAAAATTAAAACCCAGCAAATTTAAACAAGAACACATTAAATATTTGATCAAGAACATGAACACTAGTAAAATTGATAAATTAAACATGAACACGTTATATATTTGCAGAAGAACACAAACCCAGCAAATTTAAAATCCAAAAAAATTAAATTCAAACCCAGTAAAATGAAATTTGAGCCTCCAAATCTCACATCCTAGCAAACCCAAGCAACCACCAACAAATTGGCAAAACCTAACCCACCCCCACTCCACTGACCCCCCACACCACCAACAAATCGGAACAAAACCACCCACCTCCACTCCACCGACCACACAAATCCACGTGTTGGAGAGGGAAAAAAGAAAAAATAGCCACCATCGCAACCCAGCCACCACCATGTCCTAGCCACCCAACAAAAATCCACAAACCCAGCCTTAAAATCAAGATTGTTGCTGAAAAACGGCGGTACATTAGCTCTCGGAATCCATGGATTCCATCCCCCCTAACCAGAGCAACGCGCTAACCAAATTGCGCTTCTCCGATCTCAACCCCTCACTCTCCGAATCGGTTCTTGAAGCCCTAACCCATTCTAGCTTCGAGTTTTGCACGCTGGTCCAAGCCGCCACAATCCCCTTACTCTGTAGCTACAAGGACGTTGTCGTCGACGCCACCATCAGCTCTGGCAAAACCCTAGCCTTCGTGGTTCCACTCGTTGAGATCCTCCGCCGCAACAAAACTCCTCCTAAACCAATCGCCTTGGTATGGTGTCGAGCTCAAAACTCATATCGAGACCACAAATCGAAGACGTCGAAGAAGTTGTGGTCGATCTGTGTTGAATTTGGGTTTTGGAGAAGCTAGGCCTAGTGGATCTGGATTTCGGGTTTTGTATGAATATGGGATTTGGCTTCTTCAGCCATGAATCAGAGAGAACAAAAGATTAATGAGAGAGAGATAAGCTTAGAGATGAGATGAAGGAAAATCATGATAAAAGAAAAATGTATGAAGGAAAAACAAGATAAGCTTAGATGGGTTTTGATGTTTTTGTGTTTGGTTGACAAAGAAAAATCGGTTGCTGGGTTTGTGTTTGTTGCTTTTACGTTTGGTTGACATGGAAGATCTGGGTTTGGGTTTGTGTCTGTGTTTCTAGGTTTATGATTTTTGGATTTTAATTTTGTGTTCTTAGATCTGGGTTTGTGTTTTTGTTATTTTTGTTCAATAAACATTTAGATCTTAATTTATGTGATTTCTGTTTTTATTCATGTTTTTAATTTTTTTATTTAGTTAAAATTAATAAATTAATTTTTTTTAATTTAGATGCTGACGTGGCATTTTTTAATACCAAATAATAATTTTTATTATTATTTTAATGGCCACGTCAGCTTCCGTTTGCTACTTGTGTAATTTTCGTCTCTGATGTAACGGTAGGAACAAAAATAAAATGCGTTTTTCAAGATAGGAACAAAAAAAAAAAAAAAAAAAAATTAAAGACTAAAGTAAAAATCGCGTAAAAATATAAATATGTGAATGAATTTTACTCCTTTTAATACCTTTTGCTCAAAATGGGTAAAATAAAGAATTGAGGTGGTGAGAGAGAATCGTATCTGTATTGGGAAACGTAAACAGCTTTCGTCACGATTATATCGGGACATTTTATTTTTAAATCGAAATCCATTTCTTTTTGTTTTTTCGTGGAGAGTTGGCTGTTAGCACCGAAGAAGAAGAAGATATAGGGTAGGAAGAGTAAAATCAATCTCACCTTCCTCAACCTCAATCCATTTCCAATTTCTCCACCGCCACTGGTATTTGTTTTTTTCTCATTGCTTTTCTTCTGTCACATCTCTTTTCTTTTTTTTCAATTATTGTTTTCGACTTCATATTATATTATGAGTATGACCCAAACCCCCTTAGTAAAATAGTATTATGTAAAACAATTTCCAGTTTCGTTTTCTTTATTAGTAACCAAATAAACAAAGCTTCAATTTTATTGTTAAATAAAGAAAATGGTTTGTTTGTTTTTCAGATATATCTCTGTGCAATTGATTACTGAAGAGAGAGAGAGAGAGAGAGTTCAATAAAATTGGTTTGTGGGATTGTATATATGTTATATAATAATAATAATAATAATAATAATAAAGAAAATGAGTTGCGATGCAATAATACATTGTTGGACGTTCGGTGGACTAGTGGGTGCATTTCTTGATCTGGGTATAGCCTTTTTCTTGCTATTTGCATCAACAATTGCTTATTTGGCCTCCAAATTTCTGGGCTTGTTTGGATTGTGTCTGCCTGGGGACCCCATTAGACAAAGAGCATTAGTGGAGTGGCCACCTGAGAAAACCGCTTCGGTTCTGTTGTTGGTGAAGCACAAATTTCCTTTCAATTCAATATGGGCTAATACTGATTCTGATCCTGAACACCCCAAGAGGAATCACAAGAAGAGGCATGTCGGTGAGGCATCATCTACTGGGGGAAGAAGTCTGGTGGAAGGGAATAATAATGAAGCTGCTTCTGTGTTTGGTACCTCTCCAGCTCCCCAAGGGAGGTTTCATTTTAAGGGAGGTGTTCAGAGGAAGAGACTTGCTCTTCGCCACCGGCACAAAGGAAAGGCTGTTGACTGTGGCAAGTCTTCGCCTTTTTCTTTGGATACAACTCAGACTCCTTCTAGTGTTGGTAAAATAGGGATTCAGATTACTGAAGAAGGCACCTCTGTTCCTGTTAATTCTGGAGGTGATGGTCTTTCCTGTTAGTGATACCTTCTTATTTTATTTTATTTTTTTAAACTTTGAAGCTCAGTTTTCAGTCCATATTTGTTATTCTATTCTTTTCTTCTTTTAGTTCTAAACCTCTTGTCTTGAAGTCAAAAGTGCATGCCATAATCAACTTTTATTTTAAACAATAATACTAGATTCTACGAGTTTTATGATTTACCCGTGTGTTTTTATTTTTTAATAACAAATGCTGTTTAATGAATGCAGGAGATGCCCATGTGGTAAAATGATCGTTAATATATTATTGTGACATTTTAAAACATCCTATTTTAAACGATATGCTGTTTAATTAATCATAAGATTATAGCTAAATTTATACCAATGAAAGTAAGAAGAAGACTTTCATTTTCAAATGAGCCTATTTGATCAATCTATCACCGAACATCTTTGTTGTCTAGAGTAAAATGAAGTTGCCACATTTTCCATTCTAATTGACTAATTTTCTTACACAATGCACATGTTGCACATGAAATAGAGAATGTAGCCCTTAGTAGATGCTCAATGTGGTTAAAGCTTCCTAGAAGAAGCAGAGTAACTTTGTTCTTGAATTTGGAGACTAAACAGTTTTACATGGTTTTGAATTGAATGAATTTGTTGATGAAAATAAATATGTTGAGGCATTTCCTGTTGCAGAGTTCAGGAGCAATAGTGATGAGACAAATACAATCCGAGTTTTGGAACAAGCACTTGAAGAAGAGTGCACTGCTCATGCTGCTCTGTACCTTGAACTTGAGAAAGAGAGAAGTGCTGCTGCTACTGCAGCGGATGAAACCATGGCTATGATATTGCGTCTACAAGAAGAGAAGGCATTGATTGGAATGGAAGCTAAGCAATACCAGAGGCTGATAGAAGAAAAATCTGCTTATGATGCTGAGGAAATGAACATTCTCAAAGAGATCTTACTGAGGAGAGAAAGGGAAAAACACTTTTTAGAGAAGGAAGTTGAAGCTTGCAGGCAAATGATATTTGGAAATGATCAATTGGATGCTGATGTGGAGGCCACAAAAACACAAGGAATATCATCTTTGTTGTATTCAAGTGAAGACCCGATGCTAATGCTGCAGCAGATTAGCTCATCCATGTATGAGAAGGAAATGGTGAAAAACACAAGTAGTTCTAGAGATGATGAGGAATCTTTTGATTTGCAAAATCGTACTATTGCTTTTGGTAAAGAATTGCCATATCCAGAATTGGATGAAGATGCTGACATTTCAAAAGGAGACATTTGTAGTCATAGGCATCCAAGTACTGACAAGCATCCAGATTTTGTAAGTTGTGATGGGTTTCAAGAGAAGGGTATGGTCTCCATGGATGAGAATTCTCTTACTCAACAAAGAGAATTGCAAACACAAGAGGCTTGCTCACAATCAAATCAGTCAAGTACTCAAGGATTTAATTTGCATGTGGAAATCAATAATCCAGCTGGGGAAGGACGGGAGCAAAGTGATAATATAATTCTCTCCCAAAGACTGGCAACAATGACAATCGAATCACGTAATGAAGATAAGGTTACTTCATATAATGTTGATTATGCAGAAATGCCTGAAAAAGAAACGAAACGGGAAACCAAAGTTTCACATAACTCAGTTTCTGATACAGAGCTTCATATTCATGATGTTCATGTCATTGATGGTGAGTATAGTATGTCTAATGAAGTCAGAGTAAATAAGACTGAACAGCTTTTAAGGAATGCCTCCTTGAACCTTCACAGAATAGATGATAGTCTAACCCTAAGTAGGTTGGAGACTGGGCTAGGCTTCAACAGAAGCAGGTCAGACTTAACTAGTGGACTGCCTCCAAAAGTTCCTTTGCGCAGCAAAACTTTGGTTTCTGATTTACGGAGGAATTCTATGTCTGCAATTGATTTACGCAGAAATTCAATGTCTTCAATTGATTATGAAAGGTTAAAAATTGATAACGAAGTTGAGATGCTTCATGAAAGACTAAGGATTGTGCAAGAAGGAAGAGAGAAGCTAAAGTTCAGTATGAGGAACAAGGAAAGGGAAAATTTTCAGTTGCAACTTCTGGAGGATATAGCAAGCCAGCTTCGAGAGATTCGGCAGTTAACAGAGCCTGGAAAAGCCATTCGTCAGGCTTCTTTGCCCCCTCCATCCTCTAAGGTATGTTATAAAATTTTCCTTTCATTAATCACTGCATGGCTGTTTCTTTCTCAAATAGTTAGAGTGGAAATACTAGCTTATTATTCCGGACAGTCAGATTCTTCTATATTAGTGGCATTAATATTTATTATGTAAGAGACTAAATCTCTTTGGTTTCCATTTTTCTATTTAATTAAAACTTCTCCCATTATGTTGTTAAAAATACTTAAATAGAAATATCAAACAATGAGGATAGAAAAGTAAATTAAAATATCTTAAAATGCCCAAAAATCACAATACCCACTAACAATAAGATGCCCTCACTCCTATTTTCACTCTAATTCAATTTTTCCTTACTTTTAGCCTTTCAACTGTGGGCAAGCCAATTAAGATGATAGAAAAAAAGATAAAATTTCAATTGAAAGTTTTAGAACTATGGTTAAAAAATTAAATTCAACACTTCTTAATAACTTAAACTTTTGGGAGAATTGGTTATATCATGGTATCAAAACAAGAGGTTCTTAGTTCGACCCTTGTTAGGAATAAAATGTATTGTAATGGAATAACTAAGAGCTTGTTTGGTTTAAGTGTTTTCATTATCCAATACTCAGTTTTCATCACTCAATATCCAAATTTTGTGGGCCCCACAGCAAGTTGCTTTGTTTGGATGAGTTTCCAGTCATTGTTTTCATGACTTAGTCACTTAAAAAACCGGATCACAATCATGGAAAATGAAAACAGGTTTCACTTGTTTTCATAACTCAAAATTTGATTTTCAGTGGCATGTTCGTAAATAGGAGGAGATTGTGGGCCCCAAAAGCCAGAGCAGCACACATGAGGCGCTGTCTTAGGCGCTGCTTTCTTCTCCATTTTTCTTTCTTTTTTCTCTCCTTTCTCTGGGCTTCGCTGCCTTCAATTCTTTTTTCTTTCTTTAAATGGTCTTAGGCGCTTATTTTTTTTCATAATCACAGAACCCATTTGGTCTATGGCTTTTCGTTGCAGTTCCTTCCTTCTTTTTTTTTTTTTTTTCTTCTTCATAGAACCCATTTGGTCTTCGCCGCCGGTGGTGACAGTGGAGATCGTTGCAGGTCTGATCATCGCTGCATCAGTTCATCGTTTGTGCAGGTCCGATCGTCGCAGGTCCGATCTTCGCTGCATCAGTTCTGGGTTTGTGCAGGTCCGATCGTCGCAGGTCCGATCTTCGCTGCATCAGTTCTGGGTTTGTGCAGGTCCGATCGTCGCTACAGGTCCGATCGTCGTTATGGGTATTGCTAGGCTTCATTTGCTCTATTCTTCATGCATTTGGGCCCGGGTTTTGTTTTTTTTTTGTTTTTTTTTACTTGCTGAAGCTGGTATGGTATTTTATGAGATGTGGAGTGAGAGTTGATGATTGGATCATAGAACCCAGTGAGGCGGAGTGAGGTGGGAGGCTAACAGAAATCATGTATGGGTCTCTGACCAAGTGCTCAGGCATGAGACCCACAAAAAGGTGGAAATGTTTGAGTAATGTGAAGTGAAAACAGTGTCCAAACAGTAGGGTAGTGAAAATTGTGGTATTTTAAGTGATGAGTGATGAGTGGTGGGTGATGAGTGGTGGGTAACGAAAACTGTGTGACAAAAATTGAGTGATGAAAAAAAACTAACCAAACAAGCTCCAAACATTTTCATAAGTTTGGTTGTGAGATGTAATATTAGAATAAAACTTAAGATTTATTTTAAGAAATATCTTACTCATACAATTATATTTCTTAAAAAATAATATTTTTTAAATTTGAGAGAGAAATTGGTTATTTTTTGATATTTTTTATTTTCATAATTGTTATATGCATATAAAAAGTTTATTTATTTGAAAATATGTTAATTTTAGAAATTACTACACCTACTATGAAATAACTATTACAACCCTTTTAGAAATGAATGTTTATTTCTCATTTTAAAGAATATCTATTTATAAAGAATGACTATTCGTTGTAATAAAAATATAACAAAACTACTGAAGAGTTAAATCATAGGAATAACTATTACATTATAATTATAAGGCTTAATACAATTTACCAAATATACCCTTAGTAAAATCAGTAATTCATTAAAAGTGATTTAACAATAAGACAAATTAACAACACAAAGGAAAATTGAGAAATTTAAAAGTGTCCACCAAATTCTATCCTAACTAATTCCAAATACACACACCCACATAATATAGCTACATTATCAAACAAAAGATTGAATAAAAAGGTAATTAACAGTAAAAAAAAAAAAAATCAAATTTCATAAAATTTGGACACATGTTTTATACTTTAACTTTATCTACTTGTGGTACGACTTAAGAAAATTGCTTTTTATTGAAAAAAAAAAAAGCCTTTGAACACCCGTAGCGCATGTGAAGAGGCTACTATTATATATTGAATCATCTGTATACAGAATCTAGGTGCAATAATCTGCTGTAGCTTGTGTGGGAGATTGTTTTTTGATAACTAATAAAGATATATATTAAAGAACACTACCTTATGCAGAAAAACATAAGGCAAAGATAAAAGTACAAAAGAAAAGATAACAAGAAAGAAAAGAAGATAGGAAAAAGAAACTAATTGCAAAAGGAGAGAATTAAGAAACAAAAGGAGAGAGTCACTAAAGGTGAGTTCCTAAGCCCTAGACCAGTCAAATAGAGTGCCACTAAAAGAGGCTAAAAGTTGGTCATCCGAACTTTCCATGTCCTCAAACGTCCTCCCATTGCGCTCCCTCCAAAGACACCACATTAAGCACAAAGAGGCTAAATTCCAAATGCTAGACGAAAGTTTTCCAGGCCAATTGCACCAACCCAAGAGAGTATCTGCAGCCGTTCTTGGCAATACCCATGAAATCCCAAAAGATCTAAACACCAAACTCCACAACTTATGAGCCTTACTACACTGAAGTAGCAAATAATCCACCGTCTCCCCATCACCACGGCACATAATGCACCAGTCTACAAAATCCATCCCTCTACCCCTCAAATTATCACCTGTGAGGATCTTATTTCAAACAACAGTCCACACAAAGAAATAGACAAGCCGATGAGCCTTAACCTTCCATACACCTTTCCAAGGAAAGATAATGGGCAACGGTCTTCTTAACTTATTGTAGAACGATCGGACATTAAAATCTCCATTCTTTGTCAACTTCCACCGCATACGGTCTCCATTCCCAGTGGGAGGTAGATTGGAATCCAAGGTGCGGAGAAAATCATCCACACCACCCATTTCCCAATCATTTGGACTCCGAAAGAAATGAACATCCCAACTTCTCTGCTCCTCTAACCCCAACCGCTCAAGAGAAGAGGCCATCGATGCCTCTTTATTGGAAGCCATCCCATACACAATTGGAAAGGTCAAATGAAGTGAAGACTCCCCACACCAATGATCTGTCCAAAGCTGAACTCTATCACCCACTCCTACCTCAAACCGAGTATTTTTGCTAAATTCCTCTCAACCCATACGGATGCTTCTCCACAAGCCACACTCGTGAACCCCTCTACCTAGCCTGGATGTCCATCCCCCCCATTCTTTCCCGGACTTTAGGGTTACAACCCTCCTCCAAAGCCTTGACTCTTCGATCCCAAACCGTCATAACCACTTTCCTAGTAAGGCTTTGTTAAAAGTAGTTAATTTCCTTACCCCTAACCCACCATATTCCAAAGGAGCACACACACCTTGTCCCAACCCACCAAGTGATTCTTGGAATCCCCCCATAAGAAATCCCTTTGCAACCTCTCAATTTTATTGGTCACATGTGTAGGGATGGTAAGAAGAACAAAACTGAGAGTATCTGAGAAAGAATATCGGTTCCACTAAGCATGAACCCTATCTTTGAACCCATCCGTCTTAAGCCACATGTTCTCGAACCTAAAAGGGCTTTTTCCCCTTAATAACCTTCCTGTCTCCATTAAAATGGGGAAATGGTCTGAAATAGGACGAGGTAAAACACGCTGAACCACATCCTGAAAATGATCCTCCTAGTCATGGGAAACCAGGGCCCTATCTATCCTAGACATCGAAGGCTGATCCGAACCACTGGACCAAGTATAACTCCCTCCTTCCAATAGCAAATCTATCAAACTAAGTTCTTCAATGAATTCTGAAAACATCTCCATAGCCGGGGTAAGGTGAGATCCCCCCAACCGTTTACTAGGAAAGCGAACAATGTTAAAATCCCCTATAAAACACCAAGGAACTTCCCATAGTTGCTGAATTCCAATCAGCTCATCCCACATCTGCCTCCTCATGTTATTATGATTCGGGCCATACACCCCAGAACAAGCCCAAATAAAACCGTCCCCCGTACCCTGCCACCGCACTGATACAGAAAATTTACCCACCATTACCTCCACCTTTTCTAAAGTCCTCCTATCCCACATCATCAAAACCCCACCCGCTGTTCGTTCCGCATCCAAAGCTACCCAATCTACATAGGGGCAACTCCATAAACTACTAATCAACTGTCTATCTAAGCCTGCCAGCTTAGTTTCTTGAAGGCAAACTACACCACAATTCCATTCTTGTAATAAATTTCTAACTACCAAACGTTTCCGCACATCTTTCAATCCTCGAACATTCCGTGACACCATTTTCAACTTCATTGAAACTGTAAACACCCTACCACAACCACAACAACGCAATCAAAAAGATTATCTCCCATCATAATTAACTGAGGAAATCAAATTCCTCAGCTCCCTCTTTCCTTTATCCTTGGAGACAGCTTTTCGGTGGGCAGCATCTTTCTTGTGCATCAAATTGGCTGCCTCAATCTCCATCTCAAGCTTTTGTAATAACATAATACACATTTTCTCATGTCGACTCAAAGAAAGCCCCATCAACTTACTGAAACCAAAAATTCTATGTTTCACCCAATTAGAGACATTCAGAGTATTACCAAGACTCAACACCTCTGTATTCTCGTTCACTTCTGCCGGCACAACCAGCCTTAGAGGATTAATAGTCGTCAGGGGGAAAGAGCTATCCACGTCACCTAAGCCCACCTCAGTACAAACATTTTCTACCTCAGCCACTTCCAACACTGCCTGGATAGCCTGGTGGGAGGTATCTATTCCCTGAGTATCACTTACACAATCTTCACCCTGAGTACCCAACAACTCAGACCCCATTCTCGGTGGATTTAGAACAAAGTTGGATAACACAAGACCTTTTAAAGCCCCTTCACCCTCTATTTCTGCCTTACCCAGTGGGGTCAGAGGCTCACCGGCGCGAGAACCCTCAGAAAAAATACCCCCAGTCTTTGCCGAGATCACCAGAAGGCAACCCACCTCCACCGGAGTTGCCGATGAGCCCTCGGCGCGAAACCCAATGAAGGAGGGCTCGGTACCGGCCTTTGCCAGCGGCGCCGGAGATGCCGGTGACTCCACGGCGTGACTACCGTCAGCTTCGGTGAGTGCCGATGTGTCCTTCTGGGCAACCAACTGATCGAAGGGTGCGATGGACGTCACAGGTGTTTGGGCTTCGTGAATCTGAGATTTCTGAGCATTCGAAGAGGGTTCTCATCCTTTGCCATCTTAGATGGGCCGGTGGGCTTAGGAAAATGATGAGATGGAAGGCCCATATGAGAGTAACACTCTTGGGCTGAGCCCAAGGCAGAGAGATGCTGAGCCCGTGATTTAGATCTCCTCAAACTATCTTTATGCACCACAGAATTTTGAAATACCCGTGACCCATTAGAAGGACCCCTCACATGCTCCCTTTGATTACTGTTGACCCAAAAAGAATACCTCAGTCTACCTTTATTAGAGTTCCAAGCTACATGCCTAATACCTTCCTCATTCACCTCTACAGTCAGGCCTTTACCTGTCCAGTCAGTATGCCTCAGATCACGCTCTTTTCCATAAGCATGTTTATTCCAGTTTGAATGAGTTTTCAACGGAGCTCTCCACTTTATTTTTACCGTATTAGTCTCTCCAGATTCAAACTCCTCATTAATGCACCGGCAACCTCCCTCTCATCCTCCAAGGATCATCGGACCCGTTATGCTCACCGGCCTCTGTTCCAAAACTGGGTTTAGCTTCTCCTTATTGTTATCCTCTAATAGCAATGTCCCTTTCTCGTGGGCACTGACCAGGTTTGGCTGATACCTGCTCCAATCTTGCATTTGAGACCCACGCAGTGTATCGGCATAGGTTTTAAATGGTTGAACCCCATAGCTAACCTTGTGATGCTGCGCAAAGAATTTCGAAGAACCAGACCCACCATTCACATAGTTTTCAGGTTCTAATAGCTTCCTTAGTTCTAACCCAAAAATCCTCCATCCATTCCTAGCTCTGCCTTCAGGAATAAAAATGGACCTCCTAGACCCGCCAACTCTAAACTCAGTCAAGAGTAGGAACTTGCCAAGAGTTGGATCACCGTTGGAGGGTGTAGGCTAAATCACCTTCCCTGATCGAATAAAAATTCTTCAGACTGCTTCCAACAACACCCATTATTGTGTGGGAGATTGTAGGCTAAACCACCCATTATTGTGTGGGAGATTGTAGGATCAATTATCCGTAGAGTTTCAGGTTTTCAGCTGGGTGTTGAGGTACTTGGCCACAAGAATAAAATGACATGTCTTTCCTTAAGATTTGTTCTCTCTGAGAATTTTGTCAGCCAATTTTTAAACTTTAAAGCCCTACCTTAAATATTCAAGAAAATATTTTCTTGATATGAAATTTCTTAGAGCAACTCCTTACTTTGTCAATTGTACTATTGTTTTTTTAAACCTCAATGGATTGGTCTAGGGTTGCCGAGGCCTCATGAGGTCCATAAGGTTCTGGGTTTAAAACTCCTAGCTTGTATCTTTGGGCCACCACCAAGGGATTCCTCCTTGTTAACACTTGGTCTATGTAAGATGGGGGAACTACACACACCTAAGTGAATAGTCAGGTATATGAAGAGATCTGGACACTCACATTAGCAAAAATTATTTTTCTTTTGAATTTTTTGTTCTCCACATGAAGATTTTATTGCTCCCTGAAATATGGTTGCTGATACCAGCTTATGTATAAGCAGATTATGTCACAGAAAAGACATTGGCGCAGTGCATCTCTAGGACTACGTGGAAGCACTTAAACAAGGTATGTCGCACCTACATGATGGCTTTGATTATGATGCTTTTGGATACTTTAAATGGAGCTCCAGTTAACTGATCACCTTCCCCCACCAAAGAATGAGAAAAAGAAAGGATTTGTTTTTGGGTGGGGGGGGGGGGGGGGGGGGGTTGTGGGGTTGAAGAGGGGTGGCACTTTACACTTTTTGCCATCTTGCCACTTCTAAAACTAAAACAAATATAAAACAGTTACATGCGCCTCAAGGGACTATTTTGGTGACTTCTTATGATAATGTTTTCTGCCTCACCTACAAGGCTAAAATATTACAATTACAATAATATCACCTTATGTAAGCAGTGGTGTTCCTAAATAATAAATTGGGGAAGAATTATTAAAGATAAATGTCACTCTACCATAGGTACATATGATTGTATTTTCATCAAATTTCCAACAGTTGCTTGCCACAGAAAATTAAAGTTCAAGTTGATAGAATGAAAAGACTTAAAATGGGGTTTTCTTTTACTACCCTGAATCCACAAGGAAAAAAAGAGAAGAATTCTTTAGATATAGATTCCTTGGGAGTGTGATATTTGGGTGCCACTTTCTGAATTTTCTATATACTTTGCACTTGAAATGTGAAGTTCTTCAGCTATCTAAACTGTGATGTTGGGTTCCTTTCTAAGCAAAAAAAGCCTGATGATCAAAATCTACAAGAGCCTGTTATTGATGTTGTTTCTTTCATTAGGTATGCATGAAGCTGCCTGCTGGATAATTTGCTAGAGATAACGGGATGGAAGCTATACTGTTTTCCTAGCTTATGAGTGTAGAAATGGTGATTTTGACCACATTCTAGTGCTTTTAGGTGCCGCTTCAGAATAGAATTTCTGTTGACTTCAATCTCCTATATCGTGAACAGTTGTTTCACATGAGTTTGGGTTTCTGTGTAGATAATAGTTGTAATAAAGATGAAGTTTGTTGTGACTAGTTTTTGTTGGCGATTTCATTATTTTATAAGATTATCATATCTTGCATCGCCAATAAATTTGGAAGGGTGGTCATATAGATTAATCTTACATTTAAGACTAGAGAAGCAGCGATTTTCTGCCTGATGTATAGTACACTAGGTTTAATTGGTTCTTATTGAGAATCTACAAGATAGTTTAGAATTGGTCAAACTTATTATATAGAGTGCCTAAAGAATTATATCATTTGAGCAGTTTGATATACCTGATTTTGGCTTCAACTCATTTGTGATTTATTTTGCCCTTTCCCAAATTTTGCAACAGACTATATCATTTGGTGAACATAACCTAATAAAATGAGTGACACTAGCCTATTGATTCATTCTTCTAGGGATTTAACTTAGTGAGGGCTATATTATCTGTGCTTATCAGAACTGAATACGTTGTGATATGCTGCTTGTTTTTTAGTTTGACTCGCATAACTTAAAAACGTTTGCAACCTGGAGCTGATTAGGTTATTTCTTGACATTTGTTCCTTGGCATATTCTTGCTCAAAATATAAAGTTCTTATTTGTTTTCAAATTATTTTGGTGACTTGCAAGCCATACCGCCTTGCTAAATTCGTTGTTGGAGACGTTCAAAAAACTATTATCAAAATTGCTAACCTCTCATTACTGCATTATACGCAAAAGCCGATTGAACCTTGTTATAGGAGTTTATTATATTGTATATACAGTTGTGATAACCTTTATGGAAGAGTCAAAATATCCTAGGGATGAGGTTTCCCTCACCAGCTGTCATTGTCAAGAATATCTCCAATTCCTTGTAACCAAGTATCTTATATATGCCAAAAGCTTTGTAACTCAACTGGTACATTTTGTTGTTTTCAATGGAGACATCTCTAGTTCAAATTCTCTTATTATAACAAAAAAAAAAAAAAAAAAAAAAATGTAATGGATGAGGGCTGAACAAGAACTTTTTAGCTCCTCTTTTTGAATCTCAGACTCTCATTCATTTCTAAGTTCCTATTTGACCCTTTGCCTCTATTGTTTTTTAGTTTTCCCTACAAACAATTTTCCTTCATTTCCAATCTCCAAATATATATATATATATATATATATATATATATATATATATATATTTAGTTCTTTTTCTGGATCTCAATCGATACAGTGGTTGGCCACTTAGTGGTCTTTGTTGGTAGTAAGGGTGGATGAAGGCTATATTCTTCACCACAGGTGTTGTTGTAGTGGTTCCGTAGATGAACAGGCTACATATGCTCTTTTTTGGATGCAGAAATTTGTGTTTATTGAAAGCTCGGATTTGTGTTAAAAATACAAGAGCTGTTTAGGTCTTCAAATTAAAGATTATAGCTCGGTTGATTTTACTCTTACTTAAATTAAGTGTGAAAAAGAGGGAAATGCGAGCGAACAAACAATAAAACTACTCTAAGCTATATTTATTAAAACACAGCAGTAAAATAAAAGCTAAAAGAGTAGAGAAGAAGAATGCAAACACAAGATAACACGCCGATGTGTTATCGAAGAGGAAATCGAAGCACTCAGCGTAAAACCTCTCCGCCGCCCTCCAAGTGGTAAATTGATTCACTAGACAATTAGTTGGGATACACGAATAACAAGAGACCCTCCAATATGCTCGATTACATCCGCCAAAACTTGGCTTTTTCCAATACTTTCCAGCAGCACCAAAACTTCACTGGACACTCAGTATTGTTGTGGTAAGTGTTTGAGCTAGCAATCTCTTATGGATATGAAAATGGAGAGGTAGGAGTTGAGGAAAAACCACAATGGATTGTATAGAGAAATATGGGTATAACAATCTCTAACTCTCAAAGGTTGTGTCTAGGTTTTTCTCTCAGAAGCACTTCTCAACATCTGTGGGTAATGTAGGTATATATAGTGTGGGTACAAATAATGTGTATCAGATATGACAGATTGGCAAAATAGAATGTTTCGTGGGTATCTAGTGGGAAGGCCTTACCGCGAGACACTCGCGAAAACCAGCTGTCACCAACCTGTCTTAACTCTTCGCATTCCAGTCATGTGCAGGGCACATGCTTCACTTCACGAGTAAGCTTCTTGTGAGACCTGCGAAAACTTCTTGCTTTTCACTTTTTCTTGAGTCTTCACACTCTCTCACTCACACAACCCTTACAAGAAATCCCACATAAAATACAAGATATAAAAGATTGAACATAATTACAATCAAATTTGGCACGAAATTAAAACCAATACAGAATAGTTGTAAATCACAACTTTACAATCTTCCCCTTTGGCTATTTAGTGACAAAACCCCTAAAACAAACTCTAGACTTAAACGTGAGTTTGGGAACAAGGGCAAAACTCACTCACACTTAATCTAGAAGCTGTGAAGCACTTGCATGTATATACCTGTATCATGAAATACTCGCACACAAACAAAACTTTTATTAAGCTTGTGACAAGTTGAATACAAGATACGTACATGAGCAAGTAAAGTGCGATCAAGTTAATAAACACTATAAAACAGTTAAGTATATCTTGATCATGCAAGAACAGTCATTAAAGGATGACTACAATGATCATTTAGCTAGTAAATGATCATTCGGACATGCAATGCAATAAAGAACAATACACATATCAATTGCATGTCCAACACACAACCAATGCGAAATACATGAATTATTTGTATCAATGATACAAGATCTTACAAAGGTACAAGGGTGTAGTACTTAAGATAATTCAACAAGTACTTAAAAAATGCTACAAAGTAATGATATAGACAAGTAATAAATATAAAATTGAAATTAAATCAAAGTACTTAAGCTTTAAAGGAAAGCAATGTAAGCAATAAAAACAAACAAACAACAGTTCTAGCTTCTCCTCCCCCTATCACTACACTCCTCATTTTTGTTATGGAATAGCTAGTCTCCATGTTCTTCTAGCTTCCTCTGAATTTTTCATGTAAGCAATAAAAACAAACAAACAGCCGTTCTAGCTTCCCCTCCCCCTATCACTACACTCCCCATTTTTGTCATGGAATAGCTAGTCTCTATGTTCTTCTAGCTTCCTTTGAATTTGTCATGTAAGCAATAAAAACAAACAAACAGCAGTTCTAGCTTCTCCTCCCCCTATTACTACACTCCCCATTTTTATCATGGAATAGCTAGTCTCCATGTTCTTCTAGCTTCCTCTGAATTTAGTCTAACTGAGTCTAGAGAGATGTGAACTTTGTGTCAAAGCGAATGTGTTGGGAGTGCATTGATGGAAAAAATACATGTTTGTATCGCATACAAAACATACGCAGCGGAAAATTAACGAATCTACTTCATTCGCAATTGATAACATGTACTATGTAAATTTCAAAATACAAGAACAAGAGAGTATACCTTGGTGTAGTGAATTCCAAAACAAAGATCAGAAGTTCTTGAGAACTCTTTTAATCTTCACTCCAATTCCACTAACGCCCAAGAAGTGTGGTCTCTTAATCAGTTTCTATGTAAAATGTCCAAGGGAGAATGAAAGAGTGTCCAACACTCACATACAAACTATTTCATGTATATGTGTTAGTTAATAAATTCTGTATGTTTCTCTCCTTAGAACTGATTATTTAATTAGGCCAGCCTTTTGAGCCTTTCTAATTGGGTTTTAGTATGTAGCTTGAAGTAGGACCAAAAGGAAACAAATAAGACATTAGCTCCAATGAGCCTTAGACTTTTTTGTCAACTCTTGACAAGTCCAAAGTTACCATTAATTATATTTAATATCACTATATAAATATAATTGCACTCTAGGCTTTATTAATAAATTATATCCCAAAACTTTATTGTACATGCAACTCCGTCATAAAATATTCGTAGTAATACAAAGTAATAAAGATAGACTGCCACTTTGTAAATTACTACATCTTAGTTTTTGAGTACTCGGTGTAATCCTTTAAGTTATTTATCATATATTTATGAAATCCAATTTCATAAATATATATTTTAGTAACTCTTTATTAAAGTAATTAGGCCTAACATTCTGAATAACAAACCTATTAAACTTATCTCAAGGGAATATTTTATATCTCGATTAAAAAACTATGAATTTCATTTTGAGCATATATGTTCCATCAACACTAAATGTGGCTGCCCAACATACTGAAATTTTGATCTTGTCTTTAGATTTTACTCCTGATATATCAAAATAACCTTACTTCATGATCAGGTCTATTATTTTCTCAGGATTAAGAGTTCATGCAAATAGAAGTTGTGAGATTTATTATTCATTTGATAGTTGTTAAGAGAATAATAAATTTCACAGCGGTCCAATTCAGTATGTTTTAACTCTTAAAACATATCAACTAGAAGTCTCCATTTCTATGATTAAAACAAATCATCTTAGTTGATATGTTATAGTCTTTGCAGATGAAATGCCCAATTTCATCACTGACTACGAACTAAAATTTTAAGTTTACAAAGAACTTGTGATTTATATCTTCTGTAACTTTTCACATAAATCACATACTATGCATCTCATGGACTATATGATAATGTTCGAATATTCATGTTACCATTATTTTAAATAATAATAAAACAATTTTATTAATCATAATATTAAGTCATACATCACGTCATAATATCATACATAATATCATACAATAGAATTTAAGGGCACTAATCCTAACAATCTCCCACTTGCCCTAAAGACTATTGTGCACTAATCTAACTCTCATTTCCTCCAATCGTGACTCCAAAGTCTTTTGAGGCAAGGCTTTGGTAAAGAGATCCGCTAGATTATTTGCACTTTTAATCTTTGCAACTACTACATCTCCACGAGCAACAATGTCTCGAATGATGTGGTACTTCCTCTCAATGTGCTTTCCTTTCTTGTGATTCCTTTAATCTTTGGATTGCAATCGCTCCACTATTGTCGCAAAACAATGTGATAGGGACTTGCTCCATTCTCTCAACACCAATATTAGAAAGGAATTTCTTGAGCTAAACAGCTTCCTTTGCCGCCTCACAAGCAACAACATATTCAGCTTCTATAGTGGAGTCCACAATACAAGATTGCTTAACACTTATCCAACTTATGACTCCACCTCCTAAGGTGAATACACAACCTGAAGTGGACTTTCTGAAATCTAGATCTGATTGAAAATCTGAATCTGTATAACCAACGGGAATCAAATCATCACACCGGTAAACAAGCATATAATCTCTCGTTTTTCGTAGATACTTGTGAATATGCCAATATTTTGGTCCTAGATTTGATTGATATCGGCTGACCATGCCAACTGAATAACAGATATCTGGTCTAATACGAAGCATGGCATACATGAGACTTTCTACTACAGAAGCATAAGGAATTTGTCTCATCATGTTTTCTTCCTCTTGAGTCTTAGGCCGTTGGTCATCAGACAGAGGAACTCCTTGTCTGAAAGGAAGTAATCCTTTCTTGGAGTTTTGCATGCTAAACCGTTCTAGAATCTTATCTATATATGCAGCTTGTGATAAGCCTAACATTCTATTCTTGCAATCTCGCCAAAACTTGATCCCTAGAATAAAGTTAGCCTCACCCAAGTCTTTTATATGAAATTGACTTGACAACCAAACCTTTATTGATGACATTACCCCTATATCATTTCCAATGAGTAGAATATCATTAACATAAAGTATAAGAACATTACCACTTTGTCTTGATGTCTTTTGTACACACATGGTTCATCAAGATTTTGTTCAAAACCAAATGACTTGATTGCTTGATCAAATCTGATGTTCCATGACCTAGATGCTTGCTTAAGTCTATAAATGGACCTTTTCAACTTGTATACCATATGCTCTTGGTTCTTTGCTATGAAACCTTTTGGTTGCATCATATAAATTTCCTCATCAAGATTGCCATTGAAAAATGCAGTCTTGATATCTATTTGCCAAATCTCATAATTATAATAAGCAGCAATGGATAAGAGAATTCTGATAGAATTTAAGCATTGCTACTGGTAAAAAGATTTCTTCATAATCAATACCTTCTTTTTTAATATACCCTTTCGCCACTAGTCTTGTTTTAAAGGTTTCAACCTTTCTATCTATCCCTCTATTCCTTTTGTAAACCCATTTGTAACCAACAGGTTTAATGCCATTCGACGCCTTTACAAGATCCCAAACTTGATTGAAATACATGGAATCTAATTCAGATTTCATAACTTTGACCTAATGATGTGCATTTATATCATTAATAGCTTCTTCATAAGTGTAGGGATCCGATTTAGCCTCTTTTGAGATAGCTTCATAAGTCTTTCCCAAACCTATAAATTTTATAGCAGGCCGAACAATTCTCCCACTACGACGAGGCACCTGTGTACTAGACATCTCATGAGTAGTATCTTGTGGTTTATCCAATGCAGCCACATCATCCTTAGTTCAAATCATTGGTTGTTCATTTATAGATTTATTCATTTCAGCCAAAACAACTCTATTTCTAGGAGTAAAATTATTCATATAGTCATTTCCAAAAATTTAGCATTTGTACTAACAAAAACTTTGTTATCTTTCCGATTATAGAATAAATAACCCCTAGTTTCTTTTGGATAAACCACAAGCAAACACACTTTCGATTTTGGTTCCAATTTATTAGGCTTCCACATGTGCTGGATAACCCCAAATGTGGAGATATTTTATACTAGGCTTACGCTCACTCCACAATTCCATGAGTGTTTTGAGAACAAATTTTGATGGAACTAAATTCAAAAGATATATTGTTGTATTAAAGGCATAACCTCAAAAAGAAATAGGTAAAGTTGAGTAACTCATCATGGATCTAACCATTTCTAAAAGAGTCCTATTCCTTCTTTCTACTACACCATTTTGTTGGGGAGTTCCAGGTGAAGTCAATTGGGATATAATCTCATTTTAGGTTAAGTAATCCTTGAAATTCCCAAGAAGGTATTCGCCATCATGATCGGATCAAATGACCTTTATGCGTTTACCTAATTGGTTCTCAACTTCAGCCTTACACTCTTTGAACTTTTCAAAGGCTTTGGACTTCTGTTTCAGTAAGTACATATAATCATATCTAGAGTAATCATCGGTAAAAGTGATGAAGTACTCATAACCTCCTTTTGCTTGGGTTGACATATGACCACATACACCCGCATGAACTAATTCAAGCAACTCTTGGGCTCTCTACCTTTTGCATTAAAAGGTAGTTTGGTTATTTTACCCTCCAAACAAGATTCACAAACTGAAAATTCATCAAAGTCTAATGGCTCTAAGAGTCCATCTTTGATCAGTCTTTGAATTCTTTTTGGATTAATATGACCCAAACGCAAGTGCCAAGATATGCGTCATTAGTAGAAGGAAATTTTCTCTTTAATGATTTTACATAAGAGTCATTATCTAATTCAGAATTATATAAATTCATGCTTATCAAGAGTTAAAATATAAAGACCATCCACAATATTACTAGAACAGATAAACACTTTATCCTTTTTTATTACAACATTGTCTTTAAGGATAACACAATATCCATGTTTACCTAAATAAGTTGCAGAAATTAAATTCCTACGAACATTAGGTATATATAAACAGTCTTCTAATATTAGAACTTTAGACTCAAAACATAAATTAAAAACTCTAACAACTACAACCAAAATTCTGCTCCCAACAACCGAAATCCTGCTCCCATCAGCCAAAGTAAGAAACAATTCCCCTTTATTAAGTTTTCTGGTCTCCTGGAACCCCTGCAAAGAATTGCAGATATGATTAATACAACTTGAATCCACACACTAGGAATTCGTGGGATTTTGTACTAGACATATTTCAAGGAGGAATGAACTTTTCATACCTTTATTATTAGCAGCCCTGAATTTTGGACAATTCCTCTTCCAATGTCTTTTCTCACCACAATGGAAACATTTTCCTTTGTCGGCAACCCCTAAGGAAATTTGTTTACCATCTTGCTTAGTGAAGTCCTTCTTCTTCTTCTTCTTCTTACCCTTGCCTTTTGACTTAAGTTGATAAGTAGAAGCTTCACCCACATTGGCTTCAACACTAGAAGTACCAAGGATGCCTTCTGCCGCTACCAACTCATTCATCAATTCAGACAAAGAATAAATCTTTTTGTTCATGTTATAATTAAGTCTGAATTCCTTGAATGATTTTAGAAGTGACTGGAGTATCATATTCACTTGGGATTCTCCATCAATGTCAGCACCTAAAACTTCTAGTGTATTCAAATTAGAGATCATTGTAAGACAATGCTCCCTCATTGAACTACCTTCAGCCATATTGGTATTATAAATTTGCCTCATGGTTTCTTGCCTTGCAGAATGACCTTGCTCACCAAATATCTCCATCAGACTTAGCATGATGTCTGAAGCTAGTTCTAAATCCTACATTTGATGCTGTAGAACATTTGAGATGGATGTTATGATATAGCACTTGGCCATTTTATTAGATTTCTACCAACGATCATATCACTGTTTTTCCTCAAGAGGAGCATCTAATGAAGGAAAGTTAGGACAAGGTTGAGTAAGCACATATTTGTGCTCTTCAGCTGTAAGAACAATGTCCAAATTCCTTTTTCAGTCTACATAATTGGATCCAGCCAGTTTGTTTTGATTAAAAATAGTAACAAGTGGACTAAATGATGCCATGTTCAAATCTAAAAATAATAAACATGAATATAATAAGTAAACTGGATCTTATCAATTTGGCAGATAAGCATATAATATGGAATCTTAATAAAACCATAAAATAATATATGCAACGACAACCTAATTTCATGTTTAAAATTCCTTGGAAGCAAATAAATTATAAACACTATGATTGACTGAGAACTTTTCTCATTATTAGTGCTATCATAATAAGTCAAATACTAATAACATGCCATATTTCCTTTAGCCTTTAAGTAATAATGACATAGCTCCAAAGAGAGGTTAATATTAAACTTAGTCTAGTGTACACCATTGACTGAATTCTATGTGAGTCATTAAGTAACTCCACGGTAGCGTGGTCATTCTTAATGTAAAAACACATATCATCCATCATTAAAAAGTTTAATCTGTAGTACCATGAATTAAACACTCTTCGAAGGGAGTAAGACATATATGCTAAGGCGAGGTGCTTAATCACACTACTATAAACTGACAATGGAGGCCATGAGATTCAACCCTTGTGTCTCTCTCCCACTAGATGTTTTAAAAGAAAGGTTTTTAATTATAAAACATGCATAAACTAATTACATACAACCTTGCACTTTATATATTTGAAAATAGTTCAAAATTCCCTTCAGTGGCATTTTCGCGAAAAGCTCACGACTAAGCTCCTCTCGCAAAAATGGTTTAAGGCAAAAAAAATGAAAACACAAAAATTCAGACAGAAACTCTCGCAACTGTCTCGCTACAATTTCGCGAGTAAAGTTTACCCGCGAAAAGTTTTGTTCTTCAGAGCATTTTTCGTGAGTATTTTCGCAGGAAGTTAACCCGCGAAAAACCCGTGGTTTCATTTTTTAAAGGGAAGTTCTGAATAGTTTTCAACGGTTTTCCATGAACAAACAACCATCATATGATCATGATAGACAGAATTTGATATCAAAATTGAATTCTATTGATGCTATAGCCTTAAATATCAATTTAACATACTTAAATTCAAATTTAAACAATATCATAACATCAATATCAGTTTTTATCAAATCATAGTTTCAACAACCATGCATGATGATGCACGACAAAATCAGTAGACTAGATGCTTCGGATGTCAACGGCGACGATGGTAATCTGGTTGAAGACCTGAAGAGAGGAATAAACAGTCAGAGGTGACCAGGGTGGACCGGCCAAAAACCCTCCGATGATAAAGTCAGTGTCATCCCTAACTTTTTGGAATAACCAAATATTTGGGAAAAATGTCTCGTACCTTTTTGTTTGTCGATTGTTCTTCTTATATAATGCAACCTAGGAACGGTTTTACCAATTTAGTAACTGCTCCTATATTGGAGGATGTCGGAAGGTTCGGAAGTAACCTCCATAACTGCTATGGAGGTTATTTTATTAGGCCGTACATTTCGCAACGCGGTCATAGGAGGTGGTTTCGTGGCAATGTCCTTGGTTTTGCATATGTTCTAAGTGTATAAGCCTCGTCCAGGGACGGTATGCAGTGATGATGTTTGTAGTCAATGTAGGCCGTCCAAGGGTTTTCCTGGACGGACGACCCCGACATGGACGAGCTTCCTGGGCCAAGGTGTCAAGCATCTTATTTGGACGACCCCCACGGACGAGCATGAAGTTGATAATTTTTAGGACACCATCAGTTGCCCCCTGTCCGTGGGTCGTCTAGGAAAATGTAGTATGGTGTTGTTCCTTGGACGCTTGTGTTTATATCCACGTCCAAACTTGCCACGTGTCACGGTTTTGGTAGTGAAGATTCATGTCGACTTATTTTTCGAGGAGTGTGCCACGTGTTAGCTTATGGTTGGTTGTGACGTTTCAGGTACTAAAGTCTTCGCCTATAAATAGTGGAATTCCTGAGCTACCCTCCTCATTCCTGAAATTTTTCTTCCCTGACACTCCTCGTCCCAGCGCCTCGTCTAGAAGTTTCCCGCGTCCATAGTCATCTAAACCCAGGTATTCTCCTTATCCTTGTCCTTAGGTTTCAAGTTTTCACAAAATGTCAGAAATTGTTCTCTCCTCGTCTAGTAATAGTATGGAGAAAGCCATAGTCGAGTATCATGAACCCAGTAGCTTTAGTGGGTTGAGTGATGGTAGCAGTGATAGTAATAGCAGTAGTGGAGGGAACACCTCAGACGAGTATACGTCTGGGGTCCCTGGGGTTCCTCTGGAGGTTCTTCAGGAAGAGTTCAGGAAGAGGACTGAGTCTGGGTCGAGGGCAGGCACCAGTGCTCCCTCGTCTGCAGCTTAGGACGATGAGGAGATCGTCTACAGTTGTGCCCTAAATATCCCGTCTAGGACAGACGAAAAAAGGTTAGAGTCTTTGAAGTCTTGGTATCAAATCCCAGATGATTTAAACCCTAGGTTGCCCGTCCATGGGGAATGGTGCTGCCAACCCCATTTCGGAGTTGGTATTTACGAGGCTTACCTCTTGGGGGGTTTGAGGTTGCCTCTCAATGCCTTCTCTAGGGAGTTGCTTTCTAGGTTAGGTTTAGCCATCTGCCAATTTAACCCCAATGCTTGGAGACTGATTGTCTCCATGCAAGTCTTATGGAGGGAAGTCTTTGGGGGGGATCGTCCTCTTACTGTGGACGAGTTTCTCTATTGCTACAAGCCTTCTGAGATCAATCAATCCCCTGGCTTCCATCAATTCACAGCTAGAGGGGCAGATTGCAGGTTGATCCAGTCCTTGGTTACCTCAGACAGGAACTGGAAGACGGAGTTTTTCTTCGTCTCTGGCCCCTGGGCTGGGAAGCCAAGTGAAGTTGATAGGGATCCACTTGGTCCCTACACAGGAGAACTAGGCAACCTTCATCCTGAAGGTATGAGGTCGTCTGTCCTAAGATGTTATGTATGTTTAACTTGTTTGTTCTCGTCTAACATTTTCTTTTCTCTTTCAGGTTTTAGATGACCTCATTTGAGCAAGTTCTACATTGAACGAGTTCAAAAGGCTCGTCTTTACGCTGATAGGACGTTCCATTTTCTGGTAAGCTTACGACGCCTTGCAGCTTGGGGTCTAGGTCCAGAGCCTTCAGCTGAAGCCATCGCTCACGAACGTACTCTCCGTAGACGTAAGTGTTTATTTTTGTGCTCTTTTTAATCCTCGTCCTTACTTTACTTATTCATTATCTTCATCCATGTTTGTAGGAATGGCTACCATGAACCAAAATAAAGGCAAGGAAGTGGTGGACGAGGTGGTTGGGCAAGGGGTTCAATCCCAACCTCGTCTATCAGCTGGCGACAAACGAAAGGCTTTGTCCAAGGGGATCGATTTGGGAAAACTTCCAAGTCGACACAAAGAGAAAAGGGTCAAGCACGGACCGTCCAAGACTGGGGTCGTCCAGTCTGGCTCTGCTCCTGTCCCACAGACTCCCGTCCATGTCCATGACATCGACGACGAGCCCTACAATCCTCCGTCCAAGCACGTGTCGTCCACAATTCAAATGTCTGTTTCACCTCAACCCTCTGGCCAAGTCCCTCTGACCCTTCTTGGAGACGAGGACCTAGCCTGGGAGAGGTTTGAAAGGGTAGTGACTGATCAGGACGTGGCGGCCTGCTACAACATGTCCTTGAGAGATTTTGAGCACTCTGGTGTTCACGACCTTTTTAAGGTAAATATAATTTTATCTCGTCCTTCTTTTTTTGTGTGTCTCGTCTTTCCAATACTTATGTTTTGCCTAAACCAAATTTTGTGCAGGCAATGTCCAAGTTCATTGTTGCGTCCAGACAAGCAACTGAACTGGACAAGACGAGGATTCTGCTGGAGAGAAGAGTTCAGGAGGTCAAAGACGAGAGCAAGAGGTGGGCTGAAATGGCGGCTAAGGCCAAGGACGAGCTGAAGGAGCTGTAAAATCACGTCGAAGAGCTGAAGACGGACGTTATTGAGAAGGACACTCGTCTTGATCATCTTCAGAAGAAGAATGACGAGTTGAGTGCCCTTCTTAAAGAGGCTAAGAGAGACGCGGTTGCGGAGTTCAAGGCGTCCAAAGAGTACACTGATTCTTTGGACACCAACTATGCAGCCGGGTTTAAAGACTTTAGGATGGACGTCATGGAGCACTTTCCCAATCTCGAATTCTGCTCTATAAAGCTCAACCTAGGTGGCGCTGCTTCAAGCTCTCTTCTCCAGACGAGCTCTGAGGACGTTAACATTGAGGACGACGCCACCACTCAGCCAGCCCAAGACGACCCTAGTGCTGACCCTCCTCAATGAAGACTTTACTTTTCTCTGTATTTTTCGTTTTTATTTGAGCCATTGTTTAAGACTTTTATATGTAATTCTTATATGTAATGCAAGTACACTTTTCCCGTCCACAGTTTTAGGACGGTTTTTTAAACAATGTTGAGGGTTTTTGGACGTTGGTTGTCCGCCCTTTGTGGCTAATGAATGCATCTTTGCTTATTTTTCAGTCATTGTATGGACTAATTTAATTCGCATCTCAATAAACTTTAATTCTTGACTCGTCCCTCATAGGGACTTATGATATGGACGAGCCTTGCTTGTGATGTGAACTTAGAATAGGTCGTCCATAAAAAGTGCTTTTGTTGGCAAATATTATGCTTCGCCTATCTTTTGAACGAGCATTTGCCTAAGGACGAGATGTCAGTTTTTTCTTCTGCAAAACGTTAACTTTTTTAACTCTCTGTTGAAACGAGTAATGAAGGAGTGCAAGCTCTCATTTTCTCCTTGCTCGATTGTTAGCAAACTGGACGAGGAACTCTTATGCCTTTGCCCTCCAATAAAATTGTTGACAAACAGTTTACTCAACTCTTCAAACGAATTTACAGAATTTGGAGGTATTTTGCTGAACCACACTCGCGCCGGTCCTTTGAGGGTGGTAGGGAAAGCCCTACACATGATCTCGTCTGGCACTCCCTGGAGATGCATTGTGGTTTTGAAGGTGGCAATGTGATCGCATGGATCACGCGTTCCGTCATATGAGTCTAAGGAAGGCATCTTGAACTTGGCAAGCAGGGGATGGCTGTTAATGGAGGCTGAGAAAGGGGAGTCCGTTCGGTGAACCAAGTCTTCCACGGGATTCGTCCTCCTCATGTTCTCCCTCATTTCGTCCATGGCTTTACGCATTTGGTCCATTTCCCTCTCCAAGTGCGGCACTCTTCGCGAAATGGTACCCGTCGATTGGCCTTCGGGGTCGACGTTGTCTCTAATCTCTTGACTCTGGGCTTGTCCTTCTTCGAACCTCTCCTGGCGCTGCCTCCGCAATTGGATCTCTCTAGTCAACTCCTGGTTCTGACGGGTTAACTCTGCCATGGCGGCTGCCATGGATTGTATGTGTTGGATGGCAGGCTGTTGAGCGACTGACGCTGACTGTCGATCGTAGTTAGGATTGCTGGAGGCATCCCTACTTTCCTGGTGGCCTGGGCTGGTAGCCCTTGATCTTGTTCGAACCATATAGCCTTTTGTTGGAGGAAAGTAGTCGGTACAAACTTACGAACTTTCCCACAGACGGCGCCAACTGATGATGCACGACAAAATCAGTAGACTGGATGCTTCGGATGTCAATGGCGACGATGGTAATCTGGTTGAAGACCTGAAGAGAGGAATAAACAGTCAGAGGTGACCGGGGTGGACCGGCCAAAAACCCTCCGATGATAAAGTCAGTGTCATCCCTAACTTTTTGGAATAACCAAATATTTGGGAAAAATGTCTCGTACCTTTTTGTTTGTCGATTGTTCTTCTTAAATAAAGCAGCCCAGGAACGGTTTTACCAACTTAGTAACTGCTCCTATATTGGAGGATGTCGGAAGGTTCGGAAGTAACCTCCATAACTGCTATAGAGGTTATTTTATTAGGCCGTACATTTTGCAACGCGGTCATAGGAGGTGGTTTCGTGGCAATGTCCTTGGTTTTGCATATGTTCTAAGTGTATAAGCCTCGTCCAGGGACGGTATGCAGTGGTGATGTTTGTAGTCAATGTAGGCCGTCCAAGGGTTTTCCTGGACGGACGACCCCGACATGGACGAGCTTCCTGGGCCAAGGTGTCAAGCATCTTATTTGGACGACCCCCACGGACGAGCATGGAGTTGATAATTTTTAGGACACCATCAATGCAAAAAATTAAATGCATATATAATCTTCTAACATCATGAAACTATTATCTCTAATTCTAAAAATTACAAATCATGTTATACAGATTGAAAATTAAAGACCGCTCTGATACCATTTGATGGAAAAAATACATATTTGTATCGCATACAAAATATATGCAGCGAAAAATTAACAGACCTACTTCATTCGCAATTGATAATATGTACTATGTAAATTTTAGAATACAAGAACAAGAGAGCGTACCTTGGTGTGGTGAATTTCAAAACAAAGATCAGAAGTTTTTAGAAACACTTTTAATCTTCACTCCAATTCCACTAACGCCCAAGAAGTGTGGTCTCTCAATCAGTTTCTATGTGAATGTCCAAGGGAGAATGAAAGAGTATCCAACACTCACATACAAACTATTTAGTTACTAAATTCTGTATGTATCTCTTCTTATAACTGATTATCTAATTAAGCCAGCTTTTTGGGCCTTTCCAATTGGGCTCTAGTATGTAGCTTGGAATGGGACCAAAAGGGAACAAATAAGACACTAACTCCAATGAGCCTTGGGCTTTTCTGTCAACTCTTGACAAGTCCAAAGTTACCATTAATTATATTTAATACCATTATATAAATATAATTGCATTTTTGGCTTTATTAATATATTATATCCCAAAATTTTATTGTACATACAACCTCTTCATAAAATATTCGTAGTAATACAAAGTCATAAATATAGATTGCTACTTTGTAAATTACTACATCTTAATCCTTAAGTACTCGGTTTATTCCTTTAAGTTATTTATCATATATTTATGAAATCCAATTTCATAAATATATATTTTAGTAATATTTTTCTAAAGTAGTTAGGCCTAACATTCTGAATAACAAACCTATTAAACTTATTTCAGGGGAATATTTTGTATTTCCGTTAAGAGTCTATGAATTCCATCTTGAGAATATATGTTCCATCAACACTAAATGTGGCTGCCCAATATATTGAGGTTTTGATCGTGTCTTTAGATCTCACTCCTGATATATCAAAACAACTTACACTTCATGATCATGTTCATTATTCTCTCAAGATTAAGAGTTCATGTAAATAGAAGTCGTGAAATTTATTATTCATTTGACAGTCATTAAGAGAATAATAAATCTCACAGCGGTCCAATTCAATATGTCTTAACTCTTAAAACATATCAACATATCAATTAAAAGATTCCACTTCCATTGTAACACCCCAAACCCATACCAAGGATTTGGATGTATAACCTGTCTTAGAAATAATCAATAATAATATAATGGAACAGAGCGTAATAATTATCCTCAAATAAACATCTATCCATCATCATATTTCCTTATAAATTCGTAAAACACAAAATCCTCCACAATAAAGTCTATAAATACAATCTCAAAATAGTTCCACAATGTTAAACTCATTGTCCTGAAGAAATTTTATTAAAACAATTCACCAACTAACATAGCTCCAAACGAAGTCATCAATCTAAGGCTCCACTGATCTACCACCAAAAGACACTCCATATCTCTAATCTGAAAGGGTGGAAAAAGAAAGGTGAGCTAGTGGCTCAATAAGAGACTACATAACATGAGGATGTCTTCCAAAACAAAACATTAGTATCATTGACAAAATATAGTCTTCACGATACATTTACAGATAGTTTAAACAGTAATATAATATATTCTATAAAACTGTTAAAATAAAACATTTCACTATAACGCTGTAATCATTAATAAAATAATAACCACGTTAATATGCCAATATGCACCAAATAGGTGGAAACAATTTATTATGAAAAATAAACAATTTTCCACTTACACAGATCAGTAGCAACAAAACAGTGGTTCAATATGGAAAATATTAGTCAAACACAGACGAAAGCTGCTAAACACTCGGTGGGTGATTCCCATGGGAACAATAACACTAACCTCAAAGAGGCAACACTAGCTCCAAAGAGCAACAATAACACTGCACCACACCACACTAACACTACTTCGGCCGAAGACCAACACTTAACCCTGTGTTGGCAAATGTTGCAGACTGTCCAGTTGACCATTTGAAACATTCTTGACATATATAGATTCATAATAATACACAATAAATAATAAAATTTGAGTATGTATAAAGCACTAACAATGGTATAAAATTTTGAACTTCACTTTTGCAATTATGTATATATATATAAATATATTTTTACCACAAATGTATATATATGTATATATATATATATATATATATATATATACGTCTTGAGAGACGTCATGTGCTGTAGTCTACTTACCTCTAGTTGCTAACCCAAGCTTCACTTTAATCGCACGAAACGACGTCAACTAGAACCTAAATAAAAATTAAATAACTCAATGAGGGCAGATTTTGAATAATCACAAAGTCCTTTGATAAAACAAATCCTCAGCCACTAAGAAGATTGGCAAAATTAAAATTTAACATCTCCTTCTAATAAACCCCCACCTATTCTAGATTATAAATGCAAAGTATACCCTAAACTAACACCTAATATACCTATATATATATACACGAAGACCATCAGAATGCCACCCTACATATAAATCGATTATATCTACATATAACAAAATCGGTTATACCATCAGAATGCCACCCTACATATAAATCGATTACAAGAGTTTAATCTATAAGGATGAGATGAACACCACGTGCAAATGAAGATCTGATTCAAAAAAAATTGAATAAAAAATTAATGCATGACCAATTAACTTCCATGAAATTCCACTCCTATGCAACTATTATTAAAACTCTAAAATTTGGACTAGCAAGAGACTAAAGCTTCCCTTTAATCAAGGAATGTCCAGCGAAAATAATAAGGCTACCTAGATTGATGATTACCTCAAAAATCAACGTAATGTTTGCTGGCTGCTAGAGTCCAACGAAATTAGATAGGCTTGCATAAATCAAAGTTCACTTCAATATCAATATAACGTGTGCTGGCTGCCTCCTTGAAGTGCACGGTCTTCACTCCTTTTAATATGAGAAACCCTAACTCTATTCTTACTCTTTATACGCTAATCACTGCTACTTTTTTTTTTTTTTTTTGTTTCACTCTCTGCCTTTCACGTAGGAAACCCTAACTTTCAGCTTTACACATTAAAACTGTTCCCTACATAGGCTGGAAATTAAATTCATAATAAGGTTATATACATAGGCTAGGACTCTAAAGAATTCCAATAACACTTAAACTCCTAATCCAACTAGGTTTTAATCTCTCATCTTTTTCCTTAACTGATAAGGGGACCAAAAGTAAATTTAAATAAACCACAAAATAATTATTCACGTTACCCCTTATTATTATTATTATTATTATTGTTGTTGTTGTTGTTGTAGAAAAAATAATATCTCCTCCAAATAAAATTAAGCAATTCATCAAATCCACTCTAGAAGCAGTTAAATCAACTTTTAAGTGAGACGGGTGTTACATCCATGATTATGAAAAATCATCTTAGTTGATATGTTATAGTCTTCGTAGATGAAATGCCCAATTTCATCACCGACTACGAACTAAAATTTTGAGTTTACAAAGAACTTGTGATTTATATCTTCTGTGACTTTTCATATAAATCACGTATTATGCATTTCATGGATTATATGATAATGTTCGAATATTCATGTTACCATTATTTTAGATAATAATAAAACAACTTTATTAATCACAATATATGAATATTCATGTTACCATTATTTTAGATAATAATAAAACAACTTTATTAATCACAATATTAAGTCATATATCATGTCATACATAATATCATACATAGCATCATACAATAGGATTTAAGGGCACTAATCCTAACATGCATGATGGTAGTGAGTTCGGATATTTTGGTATTAATCTCTTGGAGAGTGACCATGATGTTGTCTAGCTTTTCATCATAAGTGTTAGGATATGTGCCCTTAAATCCTATTGTATGATGCTATGTATGATATTATGTATGACATTATGTGAGAAATGATGTATGACTTAATATTGTGTGTAATAAAGTTGTTTTATTCTTATCTAAAATAATGGTAACATGAATATTCGGACATTATCAAATAGTCCATGAGATGCATAGTATGTGATTTATGTGATTTAGTCACAGAAGATATAGATCACAAGTTCTTTGTAAACTCAGAATTTTGGTTCGTAGTCGGTGATGAAATTGGGCATTTCATTTGTGAAGACTATAACATATTAACTACGATGATTTGTCTTGATCATGGAAGTGGTGACTTCTAGTTAATATGTTAATATGTTTTAAGAGTTATGACATATTGAACTGGACCGCTGTGAGATTTATTATTCTCCTAACGACTGCCAATTGAATAATAAATCTCACGACTTGTATTCACATGAACTCTTAATCCTGAGAGAATAATGGACTTGATCATGAAATGTAGGTTGCTTTGATATATCAAGAGTGAGATCTAAAGTAACGGTCAAAACCTCAGTATGTTGGGCAGCCACATTTAGTGTTGATGGAACATATATTCTCAAGATGGAATTCATAGTCTCTTAACGGAGATATAAAATATTCCCTTGAGATAAGTTTAATGGGTACAGTTATTCAGAGAGTTAGGCCTAACCACTTTAGTAAGACTAAAGTATATATATAAATGAAATTAGATTTCATAAATATATGGTGAATAACACAAAAGGATTAAACCGGGTACTCAAGGATTAAGATGTAGTAATTTACAAAGTGGCAGGCTATATTCATGACTTTGTATTACTACGAATATTTTATGAAGGGGTTGCATGTATAATAAAGTCTTGGGATATAATTTATTAATGAGGCATAGAGTGCAATTATATTTATATAGTGGTATTAAATATAATTAATGGTAACTTTGGACTTGTCAAGAGTTGACAGAAAAGCCCAAGGCCCATTGGAGCTAGTGTCTTATTTGTTCCCTTTTGGTCCCACTCCAAGCCACACACTAAAGCCCAATTGGGAAGGCCCAAAGAGGCTAGCCCAATTAGATAATTAGTTATGTGGAGAGAAACATACAGAATTTTATATAGAATAAAATGGTTTGTATGTTTAATGAATAAGATATGATATAAGGAAGAGAGATACTCTTTCATATTCTCTCTAGAAAACATAGAACTGATTGAGAGACCACACATCTTGGGCATCAAGTGGAATTGGAGTGAAGATTGAAAGTGTTCTCGAGTACTTCTTCATTTCTGTTTTGAATTTCACCGCATCAAGGTACACTCTCTTGTTCTTATATTCTGAAACCTACATAGTGCATGTTATCAATTGCGAATGAAGTAGATCCGTTTATTTTCCGCTGCGTATGTTTTGTATGCGATGCAAACATGATGATTTCCCAACAATAAGCATAGGGGGTGGAGCTTGAACTTCCCAGAGTAGCATGGCTCTCTTGCTTGGAGCTCTTTTTGGTGTGACTTATACTTATGTTGAGAGTGCAGATGTATATTGGACTTGGCAATGGGTTTGGGCACTTATCTTCCGAGGGATGCTTGCCTTTGAGCTTCAAGATCTTTGAGACAAGGCGGTAGAAGTGAATACAGTTCTTGAAAGCAATCCATTCAGCTGTTTTTGCCAACATGTGAAAAATATGAGAGCACACATCAATCTCTTCGTCAATAATCTGATCATGTAGGAATAACGCTCGACTGAGATTAAGGTACCCGGTGCTGGACAAAGGATAGAGGTTGAAGAACATGATTGTTGTGAGTAACCTCAATTCGGGACATAGGGATGCCACACTTACTGATTTCCCATTAGATGAGAACTCCAAGGTATCTCATAAGGTCCTTCGAAGGACCTCCTCATTCGGATTAAGGTCATCATATACTGGTGGTTTAGTAAATATTGGCCGATTGATGTGTAGGATCTCCGCCAAATAAACTAGTGTTACTGAGAAACTCTTTCCTCTAACCCAACATTTGAGCTCCTCTCCTTCAACAATGGTATTTGCATAGAACTCTTTCACCATGTTCTTGTATGCATCATCAAGGTTGGAAAGTAGGTAGTTCCAATCCTTGGTGGCAAACCATTTGGGGATTGTTGTTTTAAGAAGAGACGCTTGCTCTATAGGCCCTTTCAACCAACAACGGAGCTTCTTGAAAATATTTCTCATAAGTTTGAAATGCAGCATAGGATCTGAACTTGTCAGGATCAAAAACTCCTATCGGTGATCGAGTACTCTTTGGCCTTGGTGAGAGATTATCTACATCAATCACTGGCTCTTTTCCTTTGCTGCTGCCTCCTTTCACAGCTGATGTCTTGAATGCAGACATCTACACACATAATTACACAATAAGAGAAAAAAAGTGCAAATACACACAAACAGAAGCAAAAACTTGATTAGTGTCAAGTTAGTCCATAAACAGAAGCACAATACCCAAAACAGAACACAACAGTGTCAAATTAACATGCTATAACTACTAAAACATGTAATTATCATAGAATGCAAAAAAAAAAAAAAAAAATGGCAACTGTGCTCTAGCACATACTCTAGCAGTGAACCCAAGAAGGAAGTAAGGTTCGTATTAGCCAAGAATGAAGAGAAACTCAAAGAAGTGAAGCCTGAGATTGAGACCCCTGCAGTTGTAAAAAGAACCATTGGAGCGAAACCAAAGGAAAAAGGGAAGTCATTACCCAAAAATCAAATGGGGCCTCAAGTGAAGCATATGTGTCATCATTGTAGCGTACAAGGGCACACAAAGCCGAACTGTTTCAAGCTTCATGGACTCAAGAAGGTTGACTCTATGCGTGGCCAAGAAAGTTCAAGGAGGAGACCAAAGGGAGCACAAGCTAAGGGAAATAGTGAGGGAAATCTCATTGGAGACGTTATGGAAATGTTGAAGAACATATTACTATACCTTGCTAGCTTCACTCCGAGGTTTGAAAGTTATGTTGGTCGTACCCCACCATCTAAGGCTTTCACCCAAAATACTTGTAAAGTGTGGGTGAAGAAGGGTACCTATGCATGATCACTCTTTATGCCCATGCATTAATAATTCCGATGTTTAGGGTCATAGGTTCATGCATCATGTCATTCATAAAACTCTTGTGTCAATGCTTCCAGGTTATAGCATGTTTCTTTTCAAGTTTGTCTTGTTCTTGTTCTTTTGTTGATCTTATTTTACATGTTTTGTTTTTGAGTGTGTTGGAAAAATTCAAAAACCCATAAGAATTTAAAAAATCTCTAAAAAGTTTGATTGCTTGTATTGTGTATATCACATGTGAGTTTGGCCTAGTACCTTCGTACTAATGGCATAGTGCATTTACGAGCTTAGCTTATTATGTATGCACATTTGTCTTTATAAGAAAAATTTTGAAATCTATGTGTGATTGTAGTAAATTGATCTTCAAGCTTGTTATGAATGATTGGTCAATAGTCTTGTTGATTTTGATACATGCATAGACTTGTGCCTATATATCTTCCCACTATTTTTTTTTCATGTTTTTGCTTAAAGAGCTCAACAAATGTAAATCTTAAAGAATAGAGAGATAATGAGCTACAAAAGCCGTCGCACATACTAGTATTTGACTAGGAAAAAGGGAAAGCGACTTTATTAACTATATGGTGCTCAAAAGCCAAAGGCTTATTCTCAATATTGAAATATCAAAAATTTCAAGCACTGATCTCAAAATGAGATGTGTTGTTCACAAATGATCAAATGTTATGTTTGTAAAGAAGCCAAATGAAAAGCTTCAAAGATTGTTGTAATCATTTTCATGTGGGAGGTCACATATGTTCATTTTTATAATTGAGATAGACCATTTGACATAGTACCAATTGTGTATGACTTGATTGAATTGATCATTGAAGCTTCACTCTGGACTAAGGACTATTCCACATTTGATACTCACACACAACACACAAGATTTTTGTTCAATGAATGCTTTTTCCATTTGTATGATTGTACATGATCAAATATGATATGTATGCTTAATTGCTTGTTGATCAAACCCAAAAATATTTTTGAGTATTTTATATGTTTTTGAAAGTGCTTTTATACTTTCGTGCTTTAAGTTTTTGTTTTAAAATGGATTTTTGTGTTGTTCTTCAAAAACTTGTTTAGAGGCATTTTCGCGAGAAGCTCGCGACTAAGCTCTTCCTGCGAAAAGAGGTAAAGGCAAAAACTGAAAAACACAAAATTTCAAATAGAGACTTTCGCGACTGTCTCGCGACTATTTCGCGACTAAAGGCTTCCCGCGAAAAGCTTTGTGCTTTAGATGTGTTTTCCGCGAGTAATTTCGCTAGTATCTAACCCGCGAAAAATGCGTGTTTTCAGTTTTATAGGGCTGATGTGACAGGATTTTAAAACACTCATAAGTTCTCTCCCTTTGTCTCACTCGAACCTCTCTTAAACCCAAATTGATTTTCACTCAAAACCCATCAATTTCAAGTTCAAATCTCTGCAAAGGCTTTTCAAAGGTATGTTTTTTAACAATCTTTTCACTTTTCTCTTAGATTATGCAGAAAAATTTATAGGTTTGTCTTGAATTGGGGATTTTTGAAAAAGGGTTGGGTTTATTGATTTTGGGCAAAAAAAATTTTCAAAATCTTAATTGGGCTTTGCCCCATTTGACTTGTTTGCATCTGTGTTGGCCCATTGTGGCATTTTGATCTTGTATTTAGGCATATTTTCATATGTTCATGCATTGTGCATATGTGCAGTGTAGTGTTGCATATCAAGTGTTTGTCAAAATGCTCAAATGACATTTTTGAATTGTTTTGGACTCAAATGAGTTTCAAATTTTAGGATTATCCATGATTGAACTTGTATAACATGTTTTGATTATTGGGTGTGTGTTTTACACTCTTTGTCCCAATTGTGCATATCCATGCCTTGTCATGCATCTCCTAAGCACACCTCATACACACCACATGCACACTAGATGCACATCACATGCTCTAGCAGCGAACCGGTCTTATCATGTGCAGATCTTTTAGAGGATAGCACATTGTCAAATTTCTTGGTGGAGATGCGCTCAACCTTGACATTAGCTTGAATAATTTCAATTTCAAGAAACTTGATCTTAGAGTAAGCTTCAACCAACTCCCCTTTGAGTCCTTCTACTTCACACTTTGCTTCCTTGAGTTACACAAGTATACACTTATGTTCTTCTTTAACCTTTTTCATCTTTTTCACCGCAAGTGTAAGGTTGAATTTTATCAACCATTGTGTTGGCTTTATTCCGTGCCAATTTGCTTGTATTTTCAGTATTTAGAAACCCTGTATTTAGGTGGGAATCATGTAAGGGTAGTGTGTGAGAGAGTGTGAAGATTTTCTCAAGACTGTGCTGCAAAACAGAGACTCGCGACTGGACCTCGCTGGTGTCTCGCTACTGTCAAGCCGCCAGATGTTGCACATGAGAGAAGCGTGCAGAGGGGAACTCACGACTGGATCTCGCGAGTGGCTCGTGATTGGAAGCTGCCGAAATATGAACCGTCGTGCCAGCTGTCGCACTATAGGACAAAATTTCCAATTTGGCCTTTCAGTTTCTTTGCGACTTGAACTCGCGACTCAGTCAAGCTGCGAGGACAAGCCGCCAGCCTACTCTGTTGTGAAAAATCTGTCTCTTCGCATTCCAAACACCCACCAGTATATATACCCTTTATACCCACGAAATGTAGAGAGCTTCCAAAGAGAATTTTGTGAGAGAAACCCTAGAGAAAAACAAGATTGATTCATCCACAATCTTAACCTTGTGACTCTTTAAATTCCTCTACTCTCTTCCTCTCCATTGTAGATCCTTAAGAGGTACTTTAGCCAAAACCTTTTCTCACCATACCCACAGTTGTGAGAAGGCTCTTTGGTGTTTTGGGAAGCAGTTAGGAAGGAGCCAATTTATATTGGTAGATGCTATGGACTAGTAGCGGGATTCGGGAAGCTAAAGAAGAAATAGGTTCGGCGTAACCTCGTTAGAGTAGGAAGCTTGGAGGGCTTAGGTACCTGGGTAGATTAGGCTTGGAGGGTCTATTGATGTCCTTGTATCCCAACTACATTCTTTAAGGGCGGCGGAGAGGTTTTTCACCGAGGTCTTCCGTTTCCTCTTCGATAACACATCGCGTGTTGTCCTTGTGTTTGCATCTCTCTTCCCTTTATCTTTGTCATTTAATTTCTGTTATGGATGTGATTTTATTTGACTTAGATGGTTTATCAATTCTGTTTTAGGCTTTAATTCATTTTCCGCACGTTTATCATTTGTGTTAAAGCTTGAATTGATTATTTGTAAATTGGGGGTCTAAACGTTCATAGTGTTTTACACACTATTTGAACTTTCAGCAAGGTTCACAACTTTGGCGTATTTGCCACAATCTTCCAGCAGAGAATCATATGCTTCTTGAAGGTTGTTCTCCTCCCCTTCATTTTGGCACATGTCTTCATCTTCTGATTCTTCAATTTCCTCATCCTCAGAAAGATTACCAAATTCCTCTACCAAATTGCTCAAATCATTCTTTGAATCAGCGAAGGCAATAGCCATAAAGGCCCTATAATTTCCTTCACTATCACATTCTCTTTCCGTGTCTGAATTTGAGCTTTCAGAATTGCTAAGTGTAGTTGCAAACACTTTACCCTTCTCTCTTAGAAAGTTGGGACATTCCTTCTTGAGATGTCCATGACCGTTGCATTCGTAGCACACAATTCCTTGAAGGGATTGAGAATCCTTCCCATCTTTCTTCTTGAACTCCCTCTTGTCACCTTTGGAGGAAGAAAACTTTCCTTTGCTGAACGACTTTCCACTATTTTTCATCTTCAGAAATTTTCAGAAGTTCTTTGCAAGGAATGCTACCTCCTTTTCCACATCATCTTCTTCAGAGGAGTCATCCATTCTCTTGGTGATGGTTTTGAAAGCAAGTGATTTGCTTGACTTGTGAGAAGACAGTCCAAACTCATATGTTTGGAGAGATCCAATGAGTTCTTGGATCTTGATCTCATCTAAATCTTTGCTTTCTTTTGTAGCTGTGACCTTTGCACAAAAACTCTCTGATAAGAACCTCAAAATCTTTCTCACCACCTTAGCATCCTCAATCTTCTCTCCGAGATTGAGTTTGGCAATTACGATTTCATTAAGCTTCCCATAGAATGAATCAAATGACTCATCGTCTCCCATTTTGAGCTCTTCAAATCGAGTGGTAAGCATTTGGAGCTTTGTGTCTTTGACTTTCTTGGTACCCTCATAGGTAGTCTCAAGGATCGTCCAAGCTTCCTTGGCAGTATCCACATGCGATATCCTCTAAAATTCATCAGTAGATACACCACAGAAAATAGCATTAATTGCTTTACATTTTGCATTTGCCAGAGTAAGAGCTACCTTGTCCCATTCAAACTTGGGTGTCGTGGGTTTGACATACCCATTTTCGACTGAATCCCATACCGACTCATTTATAGCACACAAGAATGCCCTCATACGGACTTTCTAAAATGCATAGTTGCTCCCATCAAAGAATGATGGAGCATTGAGCGATTGTGATTGGTCCATCACAAAGGGTTCTAGGATCACACTTAGGTAATAAAATCACAGCAAGTGTACCCGCTCTAATACCAATTGAAAGCTCGGATTTATGTTAAAAACACAAAAACTGTTTAGACCCCCAAATTAAAGATTACGGCTCGGTTGATTTTACTTTTACTTAAACTAAGTACGGAAAAGAGTAAATGCGAGCGAACAAACAATAAAACTACTCTAAGCCATATTCATCAAAACACAACAGTAAAATGAAAGCTAAAAGAGTAGGGAAGAAGAACGCAAACACAAGATAACATGCCGATGTGTTATCAAAGAGGAAACCGTACCTCTTCTCCGCCCTCCAAGCGGTAAATCGATCTACTAGACAATCAGTTGGGATAAACAAATAGCAAGAGACCTTCCAAGCCTAATCTAACTAGTGTACCTAAGCCCTCCAAGCTCCTACTCCAACAAGGCTTCTCAGAACCGTGTCTTGTCCAGCTCTCTAGATTCCGCAATGCGCCCGATTGCATCCGCCAAAACTTGACTTCTTCCAATGAAACCTAGCAGCACCAAAACCTCACTGGACACTCAGTATGTGTGTGGTAAGTGTTTAGGCTAGCAACCTTTCAAGGATATGAAAATGGAGAGGTAGGAGTTGAGGAAAAACCACAATGGATTGTGTAGAGAAATGTGGGTATAACAATTTCTAACTCTCAAGAGTTGTGGCTAGGGTTTTCTCTCAGAAGCACTCTTCAACATTTGTGGGTAATGTGGGTATATATAGTAAGGGTACAGATAGTGTGTATCAGATATGACAGATTAGCAAAACAGAATGTTTCGCGGGTATCTCGCGGGAAGGCTTTACTCGCGAGATACTCGCGAAAACCAGTTGTCATCAACCTGTCTTGACTCTTCGCATTTTAGTCATGTGCAGGGCACATGCTTCACTTCGTGGGTAAGTTTCTCGTGAGACACCCGCAAAAACTTCTTGCTCTTCACTTTGTCTTGAGTCTTCACACTCTCTCACTCACACAACCCTTATAAGAAATCCCACATAAAATACAAGGTACAAAAGATTGAACATAATTACAATCAAATTTGTCACAAAATTAAAGCCAACACAGAATAGTTGTAAATCACAACTTTACATTTATTATGTTCATGTCATTGATGATATCTTTATTTTGTAGCTAGCTTGCCGAACGTCTTCACTAATAAGTTGTGGAGACACGTTATCATCGTCATTAAGGTGTACAAACTGTACAACTTGTAAAAGCTTGCTCTTAGAGCATTGAACTTATTAGGGATTTGTACATCATGAGTAGGAGTTAGTTTTGCTGTCCAAACAACTTACATTTTTGGAAGGTCTTGTACAGACGGCTATATAAGTCATGAATGAAATCCCTTCATGCACTGAACAAAGTACATTCAGGAGCCCAACAAGCCAAATGAACAACTTATTGGCAAAAGAGAATCCCCATTTTGAATAACACTACTAAATATTTCATTGAAAGATAAAATCAACATTATTAAAATCCTATAGACGTGAAGAGTGATATCAAACCAAGCAGAAGCTTCCTAGGCAAGTCCATAGCAAAATCCTCTTCTTGGTATCGAGATGTGAGAATTGACAGGAAAAACACTACGGCTGTGACAGAGGAACAGAGAACTACAAGTGATGAGATGGCAAAAATGTTTAATGCAGGCTTTCCTTCCAAAGTTGGCACACCAATACCCTCCTTGACGCCACCAGGAACGGTTGATGATGTTGCAAATGCAACTGTTGCAATTGGTGCTGCAACTACAGAGCAGGATTCTGAGGTTTTGCTCAGCCATTCACTGCCATCTTTGACAAGGTCTTTGTGTGTATCTGTAAATATTTCTTTCGGGGTTTGGCCCCTGTTGTTGTATTTAACGAAGAAATGTGATGGCATTGAGTCCTTAACAAACTACAAACGCAGAATAATTGAACTCAAAAAATGAAGTTTTTTACCCCAACTCTGCAAAAGTTGTAATAATCTAAATTATGTTTGAAAGAGTAAAACTTAAATACAGTTATTTAAGTGTTGTCTCTTAAATTTCCCAATTAAATTTAACCATATTGTTGTATTAACCAATGAAATATATTAATTTCCTAACATTGCTTTTATTAAAATGAATGTAAATGTTGTTCATAAAAAAACAATAGCGTCCTAGTAGTGAAGCGAATGATGATTACTTGGACAAAAGCAGAGAAAGATAAAACAATATGGAAGGTGCTTTTTCGTTTCTTTTTGGTTTTGATTCTTACCGCTTTCCGCTGTTGATCTCCTTCATCTGATGGAGATTCTTTTGTTTCTCTTCTTGATCCTGAGCTCAAAAGTTGATGACTCAGCAATAAAAGGTCCCAAATATGTGTTTAATTTGCCAATTGAACCATCCTAATGGCTTCTCCATCAATTCTTCTGAACTGTGGACATTGTAATTAATTTGATTCTAATCCGTGTGTATCTCTCTCTCTCTCTCTCTATATATATATATATAAGTCCATTTTTTACTTCTTGGTATAGCAAAATATAGATGACATCGATTTGTCTCATAAGAAGTGATGATGCCAAAAAATCGTCAGTTGAACTCATCGTCAATACAGATGGATGAATGCATTGGCTTCATCTAGAGACGAACCTTTTGGTGCTGTTCTTCTCTAGCTTTATAGCTGATGATGCAAAGAATTGTCAGTTTAACTTCTTGTCAATACAGATGGACAAAGACGTTGGATTCATCCAGAGATGAACCTGCAATAAGATATGAAATAGAGAAAAAGAAATACAACGGTGTGGTGTTTGCCAAACACCCTCTATCACGCCCCAAACCCAACTATAAAATAGGCACGTGACAACCGCCGCACGCTTATAAAGTAAGCACCCTACAAGTGTGTAAGGCCTTCTTAACAACTAAAATTTATCCTAAAAAATTAAATCAAATAAATCCAAAATACCTCAACAATTTCTTTATGAATAGATCTCCAATAAAATCTAAACCTCATGTACATAATGCCAATTGGCCAATAAATTTAAAACTATTAGAAGACCATCCAATTCCAAAATCACTAAGCTTCTTTCCTGCTCCCAACACAACATCAAGACTCCCAAAACTTGCTATTCTTCACAATCTGAAACTGGAGGGGAAAAAGGGAGTGAGTTGACAACAAATAAGTAACCAAAGTCCTAATAAGTGCTATCAAGTAATAGATTTGTAAAGTAATTAGATGTAATATGAGTCTTCAAAAGTTGTAATATACTATGGGTTTTCAAAAAAATAACTAAAGAAATTTCATAGTCTTAAAATAATAAGTTGCAAATAGATCACATACTTTAATCTGACAATATATCATAGATGGTTTAGAAAGTAATTAGTTTTCCAAATATCAAAGATATAATTTACAATATGAAAAAAAAAAAATACATAAGCAGTTTTAATGACTCAAATAGTTCAAATGCTCAAATATTTTCAAAATCACATATGTAGTTTTAAAGACTTAAAATAGTTCAAATATTCAAACGTAATTCATATTCTTAACAATCTTGTGACTATGGTCATGCTATATCCTAGTGACTGGGCATCAGAGTACCAATGAATAACCCTCATTAGCTGGGTATCAGAGTACCAATGAATAACTCCCATTGGTTTGGGTATTAGAGTACAAATGAATAAGTTCCATTAGTTTGGGTATCAGAGTACCAATGAATAACCTCCATTAACTGGGTATCAGAGTATCAATGAATAATACACATTGGTTTGGGTATCAGAGTACCAATGAATAACCCCCATTGGCTGGGTATCAGAATAAATTCATAGTCAGATTGTTCATAATCATTTATATGAAATCATAGTTTCTAACAAAAAATATATCTTATTCAAATACATATATATATAATCATATATTCAATATTCAAATCTATTTGTGATATTTCTATAATTCTTTACTTTAAATCAATATAGCTAAAAAAACAATTAAATAAAATAAATCTTATATTCAATACTCATATATATATATATATATATATATATTTGTGAAAATTCGTTATTCTTTACTTTGAATCATATAGCTAAAAAAATTAAATAAAATACATTATATATTCAGTAATCAGATATATTTGTGATAATTCTTTACTTGAAATCAGTAATACAATAGAAATAAAATTGTAATAACTATAAACAATTTTCAGTAATTAAAATACGTAAAATAGAACTGATTAGGATAAGCTTACTTACCTAAGCTAGCTCACCACAAAAACTTCTCCCTAATACTTTCTCTAAAATCCTTAGATCTCACCTCAATGGTGTAATCAATCCTTCTCAACTTCAGTCCTTTGGGTAATCTCCTCTCAAAATATCCCCCCTCTATACATTGATTTAATAAGCTTATATATATAACTAGGGTTTCCACCTTATTTTCTTAAAAATCCCCTTATAATTAGAAATTAAAAAATTTGCCCCACAAAAAAAAAAAAAATTTACTTAAATATCCCTCCTTTTAAATCTTTTTTTTTTTTCGGGATATTACACCCTCTGATGATTAAGTTAGATTGAAATTCAATTGAAGTATATTGCAAAAGAATTCAACTAAGGAATAGTTTTTAGGATGAGAATTGTGTACCTCTAGCGCTTTGGTTTGTGTGGGTTTTATAGCCCTAGCCCTTATCTTCATTGTCTGAATGAATATTTGCATTTATGGGATAAGGAGCCATTGGTATTAATGGCTGGCCTTTATTGTCTACCAATGGCTATTTGTCCGTTGGTGCCCATACATTACTCCTTAGCTGTCTTTGGCATTGAATTTCTTTTATGGCTTCGTCCGTCATTGATGTTCATACGTTACGCTTTACATTGAATAGCATTTAATTCGTCCATCGAGAGATTGATGATCTTGATAAATTAATACTCATCAGTAATGAATGCGTAGGCGTTATAGACTTCAATAGTCTTTTGCTCGTTGGTTCGTTAGTTAGGCCTTTGTCTATTTAGCGCATTAACTGTTACTCATGTCATTTATGGGGAACCCATTTAACGTATGTTGTAGTCGTTCATCATATGGACAATGCTGGGTTGATGGAAGATGCTAAATTTCTTCTTCTTTTGCTATATGATGGATGAGGGTGATTTTTCTCCTTTTCAGTTGCCCTCCTATTCCTGCCCTTGTCTTTACAGATGCAGTTGGAATATGGAAGGTGATGAAGCCACTTAGGTTGTCCATCTAACTTGTAGGACGGAAGACTTTAGTTTTTTGTCCTTCCCCTTTAGGAATGAATTTACGTTGGACCGTCCATCCGTAGGTGACTTTGGTCATATGTCCATCCTTGAGCGACTTTATATTTAGACCATCCCCGTAGGCAACTTTGGTCGTCCATCCACCCTTAGGCGACTTTGTGTTTAGACTGTCCACTCGTAGGCAACTTTGGTCATCCATCCAGCTTTAGGCGACTTTATATTTAGACCATCCACCCGTAGGCAACTTTGGTCGTCCGTCCACTTTTAGGCAACTTTATGTTTAGACCGTCCCCCCATAGACAACTTTAGTCATCCATCCACCCGTAGGTGACTTTGTGCGACTTTGTGTTTAGACTGTCCACTCGTAGGTGACTTTGGTCGTCCATCCACCATTAGACGAATTTATGTTTAGACCGTCCACCTGTAGGCGACTTTTGTCATGCGTCCACCCTTAGGCGATTTCATCCACCCTTAGACGACTTTGTATTTAGATCGTGTACCTGTATGCGACTTTGGTTGTCCGTCCACCCTTAGGCAACTTTATGTTTAGACCGTTCACCCGTAGGTGACTTTGTTCATGCGTCTACCCTTAGGCGACTTTGTGTTTAAACCGTCCACCTGTAGGCAACTTTGGTCGTCCATCTACCTTAGGCAACTTTGTGTTTAGACAATTCACCCATAGGTGACTTTGGTCGTTCAGTTCCTTCTACCCAATGCATCTCAAGTGGAGATATAAGTTATGTCAAAACATGACACTTATGAGCAATGTATGAAAAGGAATGCAAGCCGAGTAAATGTAAACATGGTTACAGGAAGTGAACTACTGGTAGTACTTCCTCAAGTGTTTGGCGTTCAAAAGGTGAGGTAGCTTCTACCCATCAAGTGTCTCTTGTCGGGTGGTTGTCAATATCTTCTCAATATCCTTGGATATTTGGGTTAGATAAGTTCCTACAATGATAGTTAGTGTAACAACAGCCCCCTTATGGTATATTTTTGTCACTTGTGAAACCTACAAAAGGTGATCTGAATGGACGAAGCTGTTCTTTCAATATCTTCATTTGCTGGAAGGCGGGCATATAAAGGATGTCCACTGAACTTCTATTGTCAATCAAGATTCGATGAATGTTATACTCTTCTATCCTTAACTTAATTAACAAGGGATCATCATAAGGTTGTCTAATACCTCTGGCATCTCTTTCGGAGAAGGAAATATCTAGATCGTCTCTTCTGGGTGCTTTGGAGAATGGAAGACAGTAATGGATGCTATTGACTTCCCTTATGTAGGCTTTCCTTAATGATTTGGAAGGTCCTCTCGTCATGATTTCTCCCGAGGTCATTTGTAGTTCTCCAATGGGATCTTTAACTTGACTAGGACTTGGTTCTTTTTTCTTTGTTCTTGCTATCTCTATATGATCGTCTCTAATAATCTTTTCGTCATGCAAACTTTTGAAGCTTCCCTTGATGGATCAGAGACTCTACCTGCTCTTTCAAGTGCCTTCATTCATCAGTATTGTGGCCATCATCTTGATGGAATCTACAATACTTACTTTTATCTCGAGATTTGGCTGGTTTTTTAATTAATCTGGGCCAACTTAAACCAGGTGCATCCTTGATCTGTCTCAGCACTTGGTCGATAGGCATTACTAAAGGAGTGAAATTAGTGAATGGTGACCTCTGCTCTAGAGGACTTCTTAACTTTTCAGAACCATGCTGTGTATTCCATTAATCTTTCTTTTTTTTTTTCTTTTTTTTTTAAGGATGACGATTCGTATGATTGTCTTGCATATGCATCCTTTGCATTCATGTACTTCTACACCTTCTGAAGCAGTTCTGTCACGGTCTTGGGCAGGGACTTGTTTATGGAGAAAAAGAAGTCTCCAGGTAGTAGTTAGGCTTGGAATGTGGTCAAGATAACCTAATCTTCTGCCTCATCCACTTGTAATACTTCATTGTTGAAGTGATCTACATACTACCTTAATGACTCTCCTTCCACCTATTGGATATTCAATAGATGGCCTAAGGGCTTCTTGTGGTGTTGTCCTCCTATGAAATGACGAACAAAGTTTTCGTTCAGTTGTTCAAAGTTAGCAATTGTACCTGGTGATAGCTTGCTAAACCACACTTTGGTTGTGCCTTTTAGAGTGGTTGGGAATGCTTTACACATGAGCTTATTGGGCGTCATCTGTAGGTGCACTAAGGTTTTGAAGGACTTGATATGGTTTAGGGGGTCTTTCCACCCATCGAAGGATTCGAGTTGTGGAAGCCAAAACATGGGAGGTGATGGACGATTTAGGACTTCTGTAGTGAAGGGTGAATTTGTTCTTCGGATCATACCATCTAGATTGGACGCAGATTTTTCCTTCACTGCAGTTCTCTCTCCATTTTGCAAAACATTTCTTCCATTCTACAGGAGTTTTCTCCTTTTGGCATTCTTCTTCGATGATTCAACAGATCAGCCGTCTCCTTATCTTTTTTCTTTCTTCATTTCTTTGATCACTTTGGGTTTCTATGATCTGCCTTAACTCCAAATTCTGTGATGTCAATTCTTCAATGTTCGCTGTCAATGCTTGAATTTGCTGTACAGTGGAATTCATCTGGTATCGAGAGGAATTCTTTTGTCAAGAAAAGGGAAACTGTGTAGCCTTGCAAATGTTCCCCATAGATGGTGCCAAAAAATCGTCACTTGAACTCCTCGTCAATACTGATGAACAAAGGCGTTGGCTTTGTCTAGAGATGAACCTTTTGGTGCTGCTCTTCTCTGGCTTTATAGCTAATGATGCAGAGAATCATCAGTTTAACTTCTTGTCAATACAGATGGACGAAGATGTTGGATTCGTCCAAAGACAAACCTACAATAAGATATGAAATAAAGAAAAAGAAATACACTAGTGTGGTGTTTGCCAAACACCCTCCAATGATTAAGTTAGAATGGAATTAAATTGAAGTATATTGCCAAAGAATTCAACTAGGGAATATTTTTTGGGATGAGAATTGTTTACCTCTTGCCTTTGGTTTTTGTGGGTTTTATAGCCCTTATCTTCATTGTTTGAATGAATATTTGCATTTATGGGATATGGAGCTGTTGGTATTGATGGCTGGTTTTTATTGCCTGCCAATGGCTATTCATCCGTTGGTGCTCATACGTTACTCCTTAGTTGTCTTGGGCATTGAATGTCTTTTACAGCTTCATCCGTCGTTGATGTCCATACGTTACACTTTGCATTGAATAGCATTTAATTCGTCCATCGAGAGATGGACAATTTTGATAAATTAATACTCATCAATAATGAATGCAGAGGCATTATAGACTTTAATGAATATTTGCATTTATGGGATATGGAGTTGTTGGTATTAATGGCTGGTTTTTATTGTATGTCAACATCTATTCATCCTTTGGTGCTTATATGTTACTCCTTAGCTATCTTGGGCATTGAATGTCTTTTACAGCTTCGTTTGTCGTTGATGTTCGAACATTACGTTTTGCTTTGAATAGCATTTAATTCATCCATTGAGAGATGGACGATCTTGATAAATTAATACTCATCAGTAATGAATGTGGAGACATTATAGACTTCAATGGTCTTTTGCCCATTGGTCCGTCAGTTACGCATTTGTCTATCTGGCTAGTTAACCGTTACTCATGTCATTTATGGGGAACCCATTTAACGTATGCTATAGTCGTTCATCACATGGACGATGCTGGCTTAGTGGACAATGCTAAATTTCTTCTTCTTTTGCTATATGATGGACGAGGATGATTTTTCTCATCTTCAAGAAACATACCTTGGGCATTTTCTTCATCCATAGTATCACCATTTTTGTTTCTTCTCTTGGTTGGAATTGGACATAAATTCCAGCTCATATCTACAGAGAAACAAGAAAAAGAAGGAAAGGTAAGTTTGATTGGCAATGAATTAGGGAAGCACAGAATATAATAGTAATTAGCAAGATATTGGCAGGTTCACCCACTTAGCAATACTTGAAACAATGCCTTTGATGAAGCACAAAGTCACCTTGCTAGTATGTTCCTCGCCAATTTTTATGGACAGAGCCAATTTCCTGTTAAGAGCAAAGAGAGTAAAGGTGAAAGACACCGGGGTGGTGCCAGCCAAGGGCCCCTCCAATGCTTAAGTTAGATAATCTCTCTTTAGGAATCTGTAGCATATGTTGCAGTATGATGTGTGAGTGTGTTTACTTACTTTAAGTTAGTTGGCTTTATATAACCAATACTTAAGTTAATGCATTTGTCCATTAATCTCCCTTAGATGTTGCACCTGAGAGAATTGCGGCATTAATGGCAATGAAGTCTCCTCTTAATTCGTAATGCCTAAACGGCAGCTTAAGAAGGCTTTTGTAACAAGCCTCTTGCCATTACTCATTTCTAGCTGGATTGGTGGAGTTATTTCTGACTTTAATGTGCTTATGGTCGTCCATTGGAACAGCGATCATTTAATCACTACTCGTAAGGTGGAGTTATTTCTGAATTTAATGTGCTCACCGTTGTACGTGCAAGTTAGACTTAAGCTTATTTATGTGAGTGAAATAAGTTATCCAATAGTACATTTACATGAGAAAGCTCGAAAAGATGCAAGCTTTGACATGACACTCAAACAAGAAATAAAGAAAGCCATGGAAGGACATGAAAAAGGCGCATATTTAAACAAGAAGAAGAAGCTGATCAAGAAAACAACATAGGATGTACGTGGAAAACCCTGGAGAAGGGATAAAAAACCATGATTTGAGCAAGAACAAAACATTCTTGCTCGGCTTAGCTTGTATTATGTATGGGGAAAGAGATCAGTTTACAATGAGATTGCCTTTTTCTCCTACCAACTCACTACTTTCATCTCAAAATATCTAGTTGGTATCTTGGGTTCTTGCCCTAGTAGTTCAGTTGCATGTTCCTTTTATACTCTAAGGAACACAGCTGGATACAAGGACAAGTGTCAAGTCATCATATTCTCTCTCTTGAGATCTTTTTACAACTGTGATGCTATTTGCTGACTAAGGGATAAGAATTGCGCTAATGTGGCACTATGACTCGTGGGTTGGTAGCTTTACCACTGCTTGGGAGACAAGTCTTGAACATTGAGAGGGACATTAGAAGTACTGTAATTGGTACATGTGTTTCCATGGTGACTCTGTACTCAACCAACAAGGGGTGTCCTCGTAGCCTCTGACCTTAGAAGGTCACGAAGGTCACTATCTCTCTTTTTGTGAGTGTTTAAGTACCATTTCAAGTGTAAATCTTACTTCCTTCCTAAAACAGTCATGCCTTCAGCATTGACCAAGACACAATCTCTTAGCCATCACCTACTCTCCCTTATCTCATAGCTGCTCCACGTGTAAAGTTCGGATTCAACCACTTATGCATTCTCCCATGCCTTAATGGTATTATGTACATTAGCCCCCTGACTTCAATGGTGTTTAATGGCAAAGTCCATTGATAGTCACATTGGTTCAGGTATTAATACTTCAATAATCATACCCTTGTGACGTTCAAAATGGACTCGTGGCTTAAAAGGGTTCTCCTAGTCATTTTGGCACCTCTTTATTTCTTGCGTTTTGGTAGACAAAAATTACTCCTCATAAATGTCATGTCTCTTCACTTAATTGCAGTTGAAGATTTAAATAGGGAATGTTTCTTCTTCAAACTTCATTCCTTTTGTATTTTCTTGCTTTCTCTTCAAAATCTTAAACTCCACGAAAAAAAAAATGTCCAACTCTTATTCTTCTGGTGGTTCTAATTCCCCATAGCATTCCTCAATCTCTTATGAGAGTGCTTTTACTGATCGCACTCCTTTCCCACTGCCAAGCCTTGTGCACCCTCCTCTTCCTTTTCCCATTCACCCTTTACCTCCTTAAATCTTCATTACTGAGTCTCCTTTTAACTAAAGCGATGAAGAAGGAAAGGACTTCGAGGAACTTCGGTTGGTAGCGGAAGAGGAAGCTGAGGATGTAGCAATTGCTGCATTCCTGAGAGCACCCATTTGCTGTAGAAGAAGTCAAAGGCTTGGCTGCTCAAGCTCATAGTCCAGCACTTTATGGCTCTTTGACTCCTAAGAGGCAGACTTTTCTGACAACTCTTCTAAGGGATCTTTTGATGGCCCCAACTCAGGAAATGATGAAGGCGAGGAGGAGGAAGAAGAGGATGATGATGATGATGAAAAGGAGATGGAGTTCTTGGCTTTGGATTATCCCCAAGAAGACTCTGGTGATGACACGGATGCCTATGCACCAAGGTCTCCTTGTGTTGCTCATTGATGAACTTGTTGCTGTTTTTTTTTTTTTTTAAATTTTTTTTAATGTTTATGTTTGTTTTGTTTAGCCATCTTTTGGCTTAGTTTGTAAAGAAAACTTTATCTTTCTTATTTTGGATATAAATTTTTGTGTTCTTTTGTTAATTATAAAAGAGGTAATAGGCCATACGGCCAAATCATGTAAATCCCTCTTTTTCTGTTTTGTGAAAAAAAAAAAAAGAACTTTTAGACACAAAAATATATAAAAGAAATAAAGTTATTCATTACAAGTTCATTGTTTCTTTCTTTAATATTGTACTATATGTTTATTTTATTATATATCAAACTCCTGCGCAACACATAAGGATAAACATGTCAGTTAATAAATTGTGAAATGCAACAAATTAAATTATACTTGTTGGTGAAGGGTTGTGCCTTTGCCCTTGGATTATAAAGACGGTTTTCTTGATTTTAGCACCATTAACTGCCATTCTTTGTTAGAAATTCAGTTTCTTCCCTATGCTGACACATGTCGATTTTGATAAGATGTCTTTCTTTATGAATCAATCTCTTTCAGAGGGAAAAACATTAAACCTTCAAAGTATAAAAGGAAAAACAAATATTTCCTTCCTTATTTTTCTCATTTTCCCTTATCTTCTTCTTCTTCTTCTTCTTCTTCTTCTTCAATCCGAAACTCAGAAATCTTCTTATAGATTAAACCATGGGTGTAAAATGCGGTCTACGATCCAATTTCGCTAAATTTGTAGAACCTTCTGCCTCAAAAGGCAACCGACCTCTTCTAGGGGGAGAGGAAAATCCTTCCATAGAAGAATAGCGGATTATCCCTCCTTTCTTCGAAGATAACCTATTTGATAAAAGTCTTGATTGGGACTCAACTCTTTGCTCTGAAGACCCTCCGTACATAGCATGTGGGGAACCTGATGATCTTTTTACTATGGATTTGGAATTGAAGCACATTCCAAGGCTCGACACTTGCAGGGGAGATTTTGCTCCTACCATAGATGTAGTTTTTAAATCCCACACTTCCGTTTCCAGAGGTTGGAGAAGCTGGTGTCGAAGAGTGTTGGCTCATCCTCCCTTCATGGGAAGCTTGTGGAGACCATTCTTGTATTCTCCAATTTAGAGATTAGCTAGGACAGTGAGAGTTTACTTTCCCTTCTATATTATTGGAACTCTATTACTCACACCTTTTTCATAGGGTCTCAAGAAATCTCTTTATCTCTAGAAGATGTCTACGAGATATTGAGACTTACCTCGTTCAGAGATGGTGAGGTAGTCAACATCTCTTTGTCCCCCTGATGAGTCTAAAGCTGTGAAGCTCCTTAAGGATGCAGTGAAGAAAACTTTGAAGAATCCAATTCTAAAAGTAGTAAGGAAAGTGAAAGCCCCAAGTGATGAAGTACCAGAAGATACCACTGTTGGTGGAGACAAAGGTTCCAGGGCTAACTTCTGGGGATGGATCAGATATTTTTAGAGAGAATATGCTGATGGCGTGGATGAGGAAGCCAATGGAGACTCCTTGAAGGAAGGCACCTAATTTATTGTTGGGGAAGGTAACTCTAGCTCCTGTGAACTTGAAGCTTTTATTGCCTTTTTACTTTCTCACCATCTATTTGAGGGATAACCTCATGAAAAGATTCTAAGTAGAGATTTCCCTTTAGTCGTTAAACTAACTAGAGGACAAGCTTTCCCTCTTGCTCCATATTTTCTAGGAACTTTATATTCCCATCTGGATCATTTTACTTTTGACCTACAACGTTCCTGGGGTAGATTCCAAGTTGAAACCTTTGTACCCGTTGCTTTTTTACAAATATGGTTGTGGGAACACTTCAGGAATTATGCTTCTGTCCCTAAAGTGTTAAGTTCCTATAAAACCAGCCTGCCATCACCCTAAGGTTTGCCATGCTCTTGGCGTTGGAACAAAGTGGCAGTATCTTCAAACAGTTTCCTTTGTAAAGTATTAGATGTCCCTACTAATTGGACAACTAGACCTTACTCTGTGTTGGAAGGTGGACTTCCTCTGTTATTCACTTCCTTAGAAAGCGCCTCTGTTTCTCGTTATAGAGATACTCCCTGGTCTGAGGAAGAACTTTCTTTATTGCTTGTGCTTTTCCTTCTCACCTTCAGGCACGCTTTCAAGATGAGTATGAAACTCAAACCTATAATCCCTATAGGTTTGCCTGCCAATTCGGTTTTGACCAAGGCATACTGGGACACTTTTCTACTCTGGCTTTGCTTGCTGTAGTGGTCTCTGTAGCCTTTAAGAAGGAAAATTTCATCAAGATTTTGGTGTCAAGCCCTGAGATCCCCTTTACTTCCCCCACCAGAAATGGAAAACCCTCCCCAGGTTTAAGTCATGGTAGTCTGACATTAGAGAGCGTGTTAGAAATTTTAGGGAAAGTGGTGCCCAACGAGTGGATGTCCCACCTATCTTTTAGGGAGATTTGACTTTGAAGCCCCTTTCAAAAGCCAAATCTTCAAGCTTCAAGAGAAAGAAGAATGCAAAAACCCTTTCTATCAAGAAGCCCAATGTACATTCTTTTCTCTATAGTGACTGTTTCTTGTAACCTCTTTTTTTTATCCCTAGACTCAAGTAACTTTTCTTCTTTACTCTTTTTATGACCTTTAATAGGTTACAATCTCTGTTCCTCAAGCTCAACCCAAAGCAAAGAGTCACTTCTTCAACCCCAGAGGTTTCCATACAAGAAATGACTTCTAATGAAGAAACAAAGTCTAACACTAAAAGGGGGGGGGGGGGGGGACTCAAATCTGGTGTATGCCGAAAATCCCCAAGAGAAAGAAGATTTAACATAGCTACTTCCAAGGAACAAGAGGGTGAAAGCACCTTGACAGAGCCTGATCCATTGCTTTCATTGGTTTCTCCCAATCTAAGAACAATTTGTTCTCTATTGCTCTCAAAATATCCTGAAACCATGAGGGATACTAGCAAGTGGACATTGTCACTTAGGAGCTTTCTCTTATAGAAAATTGGGTCTATCATATCCCAACTATAGTCAAAGGATAAAGAGGCCTGTCTAGCTCTCCCCTTTGACAATTTCCGTGCCACACTGAGTGAGGCTAAAAGCCTAAGTGTCAATGCCGGCTGGCTAAAGAGCCATGTCATTGCATTGAGGGACTTAAAGAAGATAGGATCCTCTATTCATACTTCCTTGTCCTCACTTCATGAATTAAGAGAAAAGGTGAACTTGTGTATCGACAAAGCAAAAGAAGCAGAATCAGCCCTACAAGTGCATGCCGCTTCAATCACTCAGCTCCAGGAATCAATTAACAGACTTCAAATGGAATTACCATCCCAACAAGAAGTAAGTTCTGCCCTTCAAACTCAACTAGAGGGTGTCACCGCAGAACGTAACTCTTTGAGGAAAGAGATTGAGAAGTTGGAAAGCGAGCTAGGAGCTCTGAGCGATCCAGATTTCTCTCTTGAAATTTTTAGTTTTCTCACAAACATTCTCTAATTTTCAACTTGTAATATTTTTTTGTGGTCTTGAAAGGCCATGGTGTTGTACTTATAACTATACCATTCCTTACTTCATCAGACTATTTAGACTTTGCATGCATATTGTGAACAACATCATATGAAATAGCTGCATATAAGTCTTTGTTTATAATAGTATGTTTTTTGCAAAATACAAAAGCATTTTTGACACGATGGCCACAAAAAAAAAAAAAAAAAAAAAAAACGTTTTTTACAAGGTCAAGCATGATATTTCTTAAGGTGAGCTCCACTAATGGGGCTATATGCCATCATACCTCTTTGATCTTTTACCCAATAATGTCTTGTTGCATGTGCTTCCTCTACTATGTATGGTTCTATAAGAGACCACCAAAATTAGGGGTTCTCAAAAAAGAGATTTGGTCACTTTTTTACGGCACCTCTCTTTTTGGGTAAGTGGTGTGGAGTCGCCACTTATTTTTTTTATACAAAAAAATAAGAAAAAAAATAAATAAATACAAGTTTACATGATTGAATTGTTCCATTCTCATTGATTGAATGAAAATACAAACATTTGGTAAATTGAATATTACATGGCTTTGGCTCTTGGTTACAAACTATCATAAATACATGACTTTTTGTCCTAGTTACAATCTATCCAAAATAAAAATAAAAATAAAGATAAAGCTTAAGTCTACCTATCCAAAGACACTAAATTCGGAGGCTAGGTTACAGAATGGGAAGATGTTAGGCACCCAATCTACCCAGACAGAGTTCGGTCTTCTAGACTCTCATAACCAATGTACCCCTTTTATGCATGCTATGAATGATATGTTGTACACATGAAACACTTTAACCACGTAAGTCTATTTATGAATGCATCCTTTTCTTTGTTAAAAAATTCAGATCTATGTTGTGATAAAAAAAATTGATTTGGTTTAGAAAAATCAGACCTGTTTTTGTACATGTAAAAAAAATAGTTTTTTGTATAGAAAAGCTAGATCCGTGTTTATTAAATAAAATAAAGTCTTTTAGTTTTTTTTTTTAAAATATCATATTTGTTTTTGAGAACTAGAAAAATTGGTTTTTGGTTTGTATTAAAAAATCAGATCTATTTTATAACAAAAAATTTAGATTTGTAGAGGATTAGAAAAAATCAAATCTGTGTTTTTTTTTTATGTGAAATAAAATAAGAAAAAGATTTTTTAGAAGAGGAATATATTCATAAAATAAGCCTATGCTACATGCATCAAACAAAACAAACAACACTACTCATGACCTTTTTTTTTTTTTTTTTTTTTTTCAAAATTTGCTATGTTAAAAAATTCAGATCTGTATCTAAGGAAGATACAAATCAGTTTTTGTTAAAAAATTTAGATCTGCATCTAATGAAAATGCAAATCAGTTTTTGATTGAGGAAAATTCAGATCTGCATTTAATGAAGATGCAAATCAGTTTTTTGTTTGAGAAAAATTCAGATCTGCATCTAATGAAGATGCAAATAAGTTTTTGATTTTGAAAAAGATTTAGATCTGCATCTAATGAAGATGCAAATTAGTTTTTTTTTTTTATTGAAGAAAATATATGATAAAAAATCAACACTAAACAATCATTTATTCATACATCACCAAATTACAAGTGATAGAAGAAGAAGAAGTAAACAAAAGCTACCTTTTGCATGGACGTTCTTTTTTTTCTTGAGAGAATATTTTAGGGTTCAAAGAAATTTATGCAATTATCTTTGAAACCTAAAAATCTTGCTTACAAAAAAGAAATTCTTAAGACTAAAGTCTCCAGAACCTCTTTAACATAAGAGAGAAAATACTAGAAAAGGGAGTCAGAAAGAGGGGAAATCTGAGAGTGTGAAAAAGTGTGCTGAATTTTGAGATCTAGTCTCTATTTATAGAGGATGGGAGACTCGAGAAAATAACTTAGACGATCAGAATATGAACCGAGATGTGTCCTTATCGCTAAAAATTTGAAAAGGATGTGTTTTAATGTCACCTGAATGCTGTCGGGCCAAAACCCTAATGTGTGCCATTCGGCACTTTGAAAGTGCCAATCGGCACTCCAAAAGTGCCATGCCAATCCCGCTTTCGAGTTCGGGTTCATTTTGGACTCCTTTTTTTGGTTTTCTTGAGCCAAGACTTGCATTTAGATGCGCATTTAATCTATGTTCTAAAATTTAAACTCTTTTCTGGATAATTCAAGTCTTTCCAGCAACAATTATCTTGTAGGTAAATACTCTAAAATAGATCTTGATAAAGTCTAGATTATCCACAGTTTTATCGTTATCTAATTACTCCTTTATTCCCATGCAAGTAATCCTATTTTTGACACTAATTATCAACCAATCACAAAATAATTTAATTAATTTTAATTGTTTAACCAATCAAAGTTAATTTCAATTAATCATGCATGGTTGACTCTATCTAGACACAATACATGTTGACTGTGCAAACTTGATCGTGCAATATCTATCAATCCGACTATTCGATTTGGAAATTAGGCATACCGTCGCAACTGCTAGAACATCAAGATTATTTTTATGATATGCAACGAACAAATTAGTGCATGTAATGCAATCATGATTTTTGAGTGCATGAATAGTCATTCTAGTCATCTTCCTTGATTACATCATGAGTGCAAAATCGAGTGTCTACAGGTGCTTCCCACTTTGGAGAAAATTTACGCTTAGTAGCTCCAACCACTCCTTGTACATGCCCAGCTTTCCAAACAAGTTCTTCCACTTGGAACTTTCTTTCTTTGACTTGGCCTTCATGCCTAGCCTTCATGCTAGCCTGGTAAAGGTGGTTTTGAGAGGCGGCATTATCACGCGTTTCCTCCATAATTTCCAAAGTGTCTTCCCTGGGTATTCCTGCAATCTTTGCCAGTTTCACCGCTGGCCTTACTAAATCTATTGGGATAATAGCCTCTGTTCCATAGACTAGAGAAAAGGGTGAAGCTCCTATAGCTTGTGATTTGGCTGTTCTATGAGCTCACAGAGCTGTAGGGAGCTCCTCCTTCCACCCATTTCTATTCTCCTTAGTTATTTTTTCCAATATCTTCAGTAATCTTTTGTTAGAAGCCTCAGCCTAGCCATTTCCCTTGGAATAATAAGGTGTCGATGTCATGTGAGAAATGGAGTACCATTTTGTTACACGGCGCACATCCTTATTCAGGAATGGTGTGCCATTGTCAGAATTAATTTTGTTGGGTACCCCAAAATGACATATTATATTCTCCCTCAAGAAATTAGCCACTGAGCTACCTTTTTCCTTCAGAGGGGGGGTTTATAGGTCCTATAAAATCCAGCCTCCAGTTGTGGAATGGATATGGAGCCACAATTAGATGAAGATTTTGATGGCTAGCGTATATTTCATCTCCCTGCCTTTGGCATTCTTGACATTTCTTCACAAAGTCTTGAGCATCCTTTTGCATTGTGGGCTAATAATATCCCCGGTGCAAAGCAATTTTCCATTTTTCTTGAACTTCAAGAGCTTCCAGAAATTCTTCACGAGATATGCTACATTTTTCTCGACCTCATCCTCATCTGATGAGTCATGAGCTTCCACCCTCTCATTAATCGTCTTAAGAGCAAGGGATTTTCTCTTCCTTTGTGATGGAAATGACAGCTCATAAGTTTGAAGTGAGCCAATCAGTTCTTGAACTTTGATATCAGCAAGGCCCTTGCTCTCTTCAATTGATGTAACTTTTGCACGGAAGCTCTTCGGCAATGATCGAAGGATCTTCCTCACTATCTTTGAGTCCTCCGTCTTTTCACCCAAGTTGAACTTCCCAATAACCACCTCATTCAGCTTGCCATAAAATGAGTCGAATGACTCGTCTTCACTCATCTTCAGTTCTTCGAAGCATGTGGTTAGCATCTGCAACTAAGTATCCTTCACCTTCTTGGTGCCTTCATATATGGTCTCCAATATTTGCCATGCCTCCTTGGCTATTGTAACGTGAGATATCCTGTGAAACTCATCTGGAGATACACCACAAAAAATAGCATTTAGTGCCTTGCTATTTGCATTTGCTGCCATAAGGGCTGCCTTATCCCATATGGATTTGGCGGCCTCCGGCCTAGTCCATCCAATATCTACAGCATCCCAAACATTCTCATTAATAGAGCATAGGATTACCTTCATACGGACTTTCTAAAATGCATAGTTGCTTCTATCAAATATGGTGGAGCATTAAGAGATTGAGATTGATCCATCTCAATGGGGTCAAGGATCGCACTTAGGTAATTAAACCACAACAAGTGAACCCGCTTTGATACTAAATGAAAGTCAAATAGGGTGTGAAACACCTATGAACGTTTAGACCCCCAAATTAAAAATACCAACTTAGGCTTACAAACAAACAATATTTGTGCGAAAAATGAAATGTAAGCTATAACCAAATTGGTAACACACTCTAAACCATAATTAATAACCAACACAGTAGTAATTAAAAGGTAAAGAGAAAGGGAAGAAAGATGCAAACACAAGGATAACACAGCGATGTGTTATCGAAGAGAAAACCGAAGTACTTGGTAAAAAACCTCTCTACTGCCCTCCAAGCGGTCAATAATTCATTAGAAAATGAAGTTGGGATACATGAATAGCAGAAGACCCTCCAAGCCTAATCTACCCAGTGCACCTAAGCCTTCCAAGCTTCTTGCTCCAACAGGGTTACATCGAACCTTGTCTTCTTTAGCTTACCGAATCCAGTAATCTCCTATTGCATCAACCAAATTGAATTGGTCCCTTCTGAACTACTTCCCAAGCACCAAAATACCTTCTCACTTATATAGGTATGGTGAGATATGGATTTGGCTAAATGTACCTCTAGGATATGTCAATGGAGAGGGTGAGAGTAGAGGAATTTGGAGAATCAAAGAATGAAGATTGTTGATGAGTCAATCTTGTTTTTCTCTAGGGTTTCTCTCTCAAAATTCTCTTTGGAAGCTCTCAACATTTCGTGGGTATAAGAGTATTTATAGTAGGGTCTGTGAGAAATGCGAAGAGTCAGTTACAACCAAATAGGGCATTCTGGCCACTTGAGCTTGCAACTGGAACAAGTTGCGAGTTTGAGTCGTGAGCTAATTGCCTAGCCAAACTAGAAGTTTTGTCCTGTAGTGTAACAGCTAGCGTGACCCTTCAGCTCTCCTTGCATGCTTCACATTTGTACCACCTTTGGCGACTCGCCAGTTGCGAGATCCAGTCGTGAGGCTCTTCTTGAGTGCACACTCTTAAGCTTTTCTTCACACTCTCTCACACACTATCCTTACATGATTCCCACCTAAATACAGGGTTTCTAAATGCTGAATTACAAGAAAATTTGGCACGGAATAAAGCCAAAAAAATGATTGAATAAATTCAATCTTACAAACATCATAGTGCAATTTATGTAATGTGGTCAATCCCTCTTGCCTTGAGACACACTTCATCAGCAAACCTTCTTCTCCCCTAAGAAATAAATCTCCATTGATTCTAAGGAAGTCTTTTGTGTTTGTTGGTAACTCTGACCCAATACACTTCCCTTAAGCCATTGCTTTTAACAGAGGTTCACGCCAATCTTTAGGAAATATAGTTCATCTTCAACTAAGCCAGGCTGCTTCTCAATTTGAAGTATCATCTTTTCTTTCATCAGTACGGACTTGGTGGCTAGAGTAGCTAGCGAATCAGCAAGCTTGTTCTCACCTTTGTTGATCACCTTGTACTCTATGAAAGTAAAGTGTTCCATAACCTTCTGCACTACAGCTCTATAAGTAGCCAAACTAGGATTCTTTACTTCATAAGTTCCCTCAACCTACTTTATTACCAACTTAGAGTCACCAAACACCTTCAACCTTTTTTTGCCTAACCTTCTAGCAACCTCTAGCCTTATTAGCAAGGTTTCATATTCTACTTCATTGTTAGAGCAGGGAAAATGCAATTTATAGGCAAACATGTGCTTTTCCTTTGGTGACTTTAAGACTACTCTTATCCCTCCCCTTTGAAATGTAGATGACCCATTGAAATACATTGATCATTCCTACTCCTCTGTCACCATAACTTCCTCCAAGGGAGGTGAAAACTCACTTGTCCTAGGAAAGCAACTGATCAGTTACTGCCTGGCCCTTGATGGCAGTTGGTCATATGCATTTGATATCAAGGCATAATGTCAGGATGGCCCATTGCGCAATTCTTCTTGATAGTTGAGTGCATGTCAGGAGATATTTCACGGGATTACTCCTAGTCACCAGTTGCACATGATGCCCTAGAAATTAGTGATTGAACTTTGTTACAGCAAAAGCTAAAGACAAACATACTTTCTCTACAGTTGAGTATCTTAACTCTGGTCCCTTCATAAGCCTGCTAATATAATACACCGGTTTCTCTACTCCTTCCTTCTCTTGAGCTAGCAATGCCCCGAAGCATTGTTCCGTATTGGCTATGTACAACAGCAAGGGTTTCCTAGGTATAGGGGCTACCATGGTGTGAGGATCCACCAATATCATCTGAATCTTCTTAAGTGCCCTTTGGCATTGATCACACCATACAAAGGTTACTTATTTCTTTGTCTGCTCTATGAGAGGCTTTAAGATCTCAGCTAGGCCTGGAATGAATCTCCTTAAATAAGAAACCTTTCCCATAAAGCTTCTCAATTCTTTTAAAGTTGTAGGAGGACTAAGAGTAGTTATTGCTTCAGCCTTTGTGGGGTCCAAAGCAATCCCTCTATAATGAACAAGAAATCCTAGGAACTTCCTTGAAGATACTCCAAAGGCACACTTGGAGGTATTCATCCTCAAGTTGTGTTCCCTACATCTTTCAAAGACCTGCCTTAGACGAACCAAATGCTCAATAGGATTCTTTGCCTTCACCACAAGATCATCAACATAATCCTCCACTTGCTTATGAAGCATATCACCAAAGATCAAAGTCATAGTTCTTTGGTATGTTGCACTTGCATAGAAATAGTTTCCAAAAGGTGTCCTGAAAGCAGTTTTTAGAGCATTTGCTAGGTACATAAGAATCTGATTATACCTACTATAACCATCCATAAAAGAAAAACGCGCATGATCAGTCGCTGCATCTACCAGGATATCAACATTAGGAAATGGGAATTCATCATTTGGATAGGCTTTATTGAGATCCTGAAAATCTACACAGATCCTTATCTAACCATTTTTCTTCTTCACTAGAACTATGTTAGCCAACCAGCTTGGACATTCAATCTCTTCAATGAATCCTACCTTCAAAAGCTTCAGTACCTTCAACTTTATCTTTTCTTCCACATCCAAACGATATCTCCTTGGTGGCTAATTCACAGGTTTGGCTAATTCACAGGTTTGGCGTTAGGATCCACTTTTAACTTGTGCATTACCAAGTTTGGACTCAAGCCTGGTATTTCTTGATAACTCCAAGCAAAAACATCCTTGTATTCTTTCAGCAAAGCTACCAACTTTCCTCTCTCTTTTTTTAACAGATTCTTGCTGATCTTCACCATTTTTTCACCTTTTTCTTCATCACTCAAATTGACCTTAACAAGTTCTTCCTGGACATTCTTAACAACGTCATTCATGCACTCGGGGGCTTCTTGCACATACTCCTCAGCTACATGAACTTTTCTTGGCTGTTGTATCAGATTAAGCGAATTAGGCTCACCATCCTATTCCTTCAAGAAATGAATGTATTTTATCTTCCTGCTGGATTCTCGCTATCATCTTTTCATCTACTAATGATGGTGGTGCTGAGCTACTACTAGCCATGCTCTCTACTTCTTCTTCCATATGGTCCTTATGACCAATGAAGAAAGTTATTGCCACCTCTGGTCTACGCATCCTTGGATCATCTCTCTTCCTAGCTTTGATAACCAAATCTCCCTTGGCTACCCTATCGTGGAAGATATTTCTCGAAGTGTAGCAATCCATAGTATGGTGGTCACATCTCTTGTGATACCTACAATAAAGTGGATTTCACTTCTCTTCTTATGTAGGTTCATGCTTACATTCAGGCAATGTCACTACACTATCTTTCACCCAAGCATCTAGGATGCAATACAACCTTTCAATGGACACAGTAAAAGGAGGGGGAATTCCACCTCTATCCCTCTTCTTACCTTTGGCAACCTTCTTGTGCTCTTCTGTCACAGCGACCTCCACCTTCTTGTTTTCTCTCCTCCACGGTTGTCTAGGAGTACTCATAGCTTACGAAGTTGAACCTTTTAAAGGCTTCCTTATGGACATACTTGTTCTTCTTGCAGCTTCTACAAGTCTTGTAAAGCTAAAGATCTGAAGATTCTCTAAGTAAGGCCGATATTCATACAACATACCTGTGATACAAACATCCACCAGCCTTTCTTCCTTTACAGGATCATAGCAAAGAGAGATCTCTAAACCTATGAATATACTTCAACAGTCCCTCAGACACCCTTTGCTTCTCGTTTTGCAGATTTGACAACGTGAGCTTTTCCTCCAAAGAAAAGAACTTTTTCATGAACTACGTTACCAAATCGTTCCAGCTTAGAACTGACCCTAGTGCAAGACTAGTGTACCAAGTAAAAGCTCGGCCTTCAAAGGACTTGGAGAACTCTCTGAGCCTCAGCTCATGGTCATGAGAATGAGCTGTCAGCACATCTACATACCACTTGATATGCTTTCTAGCATTCCCTATTATACCATCATACTTAGGGAATATAAAAGGTGTGTAGTTAGTAGGATAAGGTTTCCTAGCTATCTCCTCAAGATAAGGAGGCCTGGTATCAACATAAATAGCACTTTTTATCTTCTTAGCTCCAAATAGGATAGCATGTATATCTTCCCTAGTCAGGTAAGGAGATCCCTAAGGACCTTGAGGACCCAAAGGTATAGCTGTCTTCTGACCTAAGGACTTAAACTCTACCAGTCTCACGACGACCAGTCTCTCCAGAGGATTCTGCGCCTTCAGTTTGCATGGATATATGGTCTGCACTTTGTTGTGACCGATGGTTCTCACCTACACCAGTCAATGTCCTAGTAACCATCATCTTCCTTGGAGGCATGGAGGAAATGACTACAAACAGAGGTATACAACTCAACAAAACACCCTTAAAGAGAAAAATAACTAGGGATCCCTAGTAGAGTCGCTAAAAATGTACGTGCAAGTTAGATTTGAGAATATTTTTGTAAGTGAAATAACTTATCCAATAGTACATTTACATGAGAAAAGCTCGAGAAGATGTAAAATTTGACATGACACTCAAAAGAGAAATAAAGAAAGCCATGGTAGGACATGAAAAAGACGCACATTTAAACAACAAGAAGAAGTTGATCAAGAAAACAATACCAGATGTACATGGAAAACCCTAGAGAAGGGATAAAAAAACCATGATTTGAGCAAGAACAAAACATTCTTGCTTGGCTTAGCTTGTGTTATGTATGGGGAAAGAGATCAGCTTACAATGAGATTTCCTTTTTCTCCTACCAACTCTCTACTTTCATCTTAAAATATCTGGTTGGTATCTTGGGTTCTTGCCCTAGAAGTTCAACTGCATGTTCCTTTTATACTCTAAGGAACACAGCTGGATACAAGCATAGGTATTTAGTCATCATATTCTTTCTCTTGAGATCTTTTTATAGTTGTGATGCTATCTATTGACTAAGGGGTAAGAATTGCGCCAACGTGGCATTGGGACCCCGTGGGTAGGTAGCTTTGCCACTGCTTGGGAGACAAGTCTTTGACATTGAGAGGGACATTAGGAGTACTGTGATTGGTACATGTATTCCCATGGTGACTTATGGTGTACTCAGCCAATAAAGGGTGTCCTCATAGCCTCTAACCTTAGAAGGTTACTATCTCCCTTTTTGTGAGTGCTTGAGTACCATGTCAGGTGTAAATCTTACTTCCTTCCCAAGGCAGTCAAGCCTTTAACACTAACCAAGACACAATTTCTTAGCAGTTACCTACTTTCCCTTGCCTTACAGCTGCTCCACGTGTAAAGTTCAGATTCAACCACTTACGCATTCTCAAATGCCTTAGTGGTGTTATGTACAATGGTCGTCCATGGGAACAGACGGCCATTTTAATCACTACTCATCAGTTGCCCTATTTGTTCCTTTGTAGTCCATATCTTGGACAAGCATAGGAATATGATCAGTTGTATTGGGTAGTATTTTTCCATTTCCTAATACTCTTCTTTTGCCACAAATGCGAAACGACTTCTTCGTTAGGTGACAGACACGTGTCTTCTATTGGGGTTTATACCTTAAAATCCAATTTATTGGCATGTCATAAATAATTAAATTGTTTAATAATATGAGAAAATCTATAAATGAACTAATGACATTATCTTAGTCCATGAGATGCATAGTATGTGATTTATGTGGAAAGTCATAGAAGATATAAATCACAAATTCTTTGTAAACTTAGAATTTTAGTTCGTAGCAAAGTGATGAAATTGGGCATTTCATCTGCGAAGACTATAACATATCAACTAAAATGATTTGTCTTGATTATGGAATTGGAGACTTCTAGTTCATATGTTAATATATTTTAAGAGTTAAGACATATTGAAATGGACTACTGTGAGATTTATTATTCTCCTAATGATTGTCAAATGAATGATAAATCTCACGACTTCTATTTACATAAACTTTAAATCCTTTGAGATCAATGGACCTAATCATGAGGTGTAGGTTGCTTTGATATATCAGGAGTGAGATCTATAAGTCATGATCAAAACCTCAGTATGTTGGGCAGTCGCATTTAGTGTTGATGGAACATATATTCTCAAGATGGAATTCATAATCTCTTAATGGAGATATAAAATATTCCATTGAGATAAGTTTAATGGGTTTGGTTATTCAGAGTTTTGGGTTCAACCACTTTAGTAAGGAATTACTAAAGTATATATTTATGAAATTGGATTTCATAAATATATGATGAATAACATAAAGGATTAAATCGAGAATTCAAGGATTAAGATGTAGTAATTTTTAAAGTGGCATTCTATATTCATGACTTTGTATTACTACGAATATTTTAATGAAGGGGTTGCATGCATAATAAAGTCTTGGGATATAATATATTAATAAGGCCTAGAGTGAAATTATATTTATATAATGGTATTGAATATAATTAATGGTAACTTTGGATTTGTCAAGAGTTGACAGAAAAGCCCAAGGCCCATTGGAGTTAGAGTCTTATTTGTTCCCTTTTGGTCCCACTGCAAGCCACATATTAGAGCCCAATTGGAATGTCCCAAAAAGCTAGCCCAATTAGATAATCAGTTATATATAAAAAGAAAAACATACAGAATTTCATAAGTCTTTTCATAAAGGTTTTCATTAAGATCATATAAGGAATGAAATGGTTTATATGTGTGTGTTGGACACACACTTATTCTCTCCTTGGAAACTGATTGAGAGATCACACTTCTTGGGCATTAAGTGGAATTGGAGTGAAATGTTCCCAAATACTTCTAATTTTTTGATTGAATTTCACCGCACCAAGGTACGCTTTCTTGTTCTTAAATTCTGATACTTACATAATTCATGGTATCAATTGCAAATGAAGTAGATCCGTTAATTTTTCGCTGCGTATGTTTTGTATGTAATACAAACATGTATTTTTCCAACAACTAGTATCAGAGCGGTCTTCAATTTTGAATCTGAATAACATGTTTTGTGAGTTTCGGAATTAGACATAATAGTTTCATGTTGTTAGAAGATTATGCATTTAATTTTCTGCATGGTTGTTGAAACTTTGATTTGATAAAAACTAATATTGATGTTATGATGCTGTTTAAATTTGAATTTAAGTATGTTAAATGAACTTTAAGGCTATAGCATCAATGAAATTCAGTTTTAATATCAATCTCTGTCTATCATGTTCATATGGTGGTTGTTTGTTCATGAAAAACCATTGAAAACTGTCTACTACTTCCCTTTAAAAACTAAAAACCTGCATTTTTTGTGAGTTACCTTCTCGCGAAGTTACTCGCAAAAAATGCCTCCGAAGCACAAAACTTTTCGCAGGTAAGCTTTACTTGCAAAACATTCGCGAGTCAGTCACAAAAGTTTCTCTTTGAATTTTTTGTTTTCACTATTTTGCCTTAGCCCACTTTCGCAGGAAGAGCTTAGTCGCAAGCTTCTCGCGAAAATGCCTTTGAAGTTTGGTTTGAATTTTTTCTAAGTGTTTTCAAATGTATAAAGAGCAAGGTTGTATGTGATGAGATTACATATGGTTCTAACTAAAAGACCTAATGAGATTAAAGATATTAGTTAAATAGAACTCTTAATCCTAAATAGTTTGGGACTTGTCTTTTAAGAAACATTCTAATGAGATTGGAATTGTTGTATGATTGAAAGTCCTTAATTTATTTTAATTAGAAGTTATAATGAGATTAAAGCTTAATTAAAAGGTATATAGTTTCTAATGAGATTATGATGAGAATCAACAAGCATTCAAAGATCTATTGTATGTTCTAGTTGGGCCTATTACTAGAGCAAGATCTAAGAAGATCAAAGAAGCACTTAATGGGCTGATTCAAGGGATTTGGGCTGATTCACATTCCTAGCTGGGCCCAAAGGAAGATGAAGGCGTAATAAATTTAATTCAAGCTATCAGAAAAAGGTGAGGCTTTGCTTTTCTCTTTGGTTCTTCAAGAACTGTGAACTTATCAAGGATTCTTCCTTGTGGCGTTTAAACTTTATACCTTTGGTTCATGATTCAATTATAATCATTGGGTCAAGGTTTGTTACTTGTACCTTTGGTTCGCGTTTCTCTTATAAACGTTGGGTTTGGGTTTCTATCAAAATCTGAATTTTAGCTTTCTTGGGCAATATTTCAATATTGTGTGTTGGGTCTCAAAGCGAGTCGGTTGAGGTTCACATCAGATTAGAATTCTTAATCAAATAAGTTAAGGATAGAGTTCTATATAACTAATTTTTGATTCATTACTATTTAAGGAATCCTAAATAATTTAGGACTTCCATTTTAGTTAGTGATTCTAACGAGATTATAATCTTCAATAAATGTAGGGTTATTAGTTGTGATGAGATCACAATTATTTAAAGAAAAACCCAAATAATGAGTGGGAGTGCTAAAATAACCATTTTGTTAAGTTTATTGTAATGTGAATAGATACCTTATCTTGACTTCGAGTCTTGCATTCCATACGGAGGGTATTTACTTCACGGATTACAAGGTTAAACTTCTTTGTGATAGCGCAAATGTTCGTTATGCTATAGTGACATGACTTAGTTACATCACATTGAATTTAAACAATTAAACACATTTGATGTGTAGGGTTAATATTGTGATTAGATCACAATGGTTTCATGTCAGTCTACTTGTTTTAAAATTTTTAGTGGGAAAGAGATAAAAGGGTTGGATCTCACGATCTTCATTATTGGTTCATACTATTGTCGGCAAGCACCTCGTCTTAGTGTATATGCCTCGTGATCCTGAAGGAGGGTGTCTACTTCATAGTACTACAAGATTGAACTTACCCATTTAAAGTAGTGTGAACAAGCACCTCGTCTTGGTGTATATGCCTCGTAATCCTAAAGTCGGGTGTTTTTGTTTCATGGTATGACAAGTTTAAACACTATAAGGGAGATGAAACGTGGCTACACATGATTTTAGATAATGGTGTACACTAGACTAAGTGTAATGTCAACCTCCCAAAGGAGCTATGTCATTATTGCTTAGAGGCTAAAGTTATTACAGCATGTTGATAGTGTTTGATAAGAGTTATCATGATACCACTAATAATGAGAATAGTTCTCAATCAATCATGGTGTTTATAATTTACTTGCTACCAAGGAATTATAGACATGGATTGGGTTGTCGTTGCACCGAAAATAATATGTTTTTATGGCTTCCATATAATATGGTAGTGGTAGCAAAATATAATGTCTTGGTATTTAAGTTCATAGTCTCAAAATAAAGTTGTTATAAATTTTTGTTCTCTAGCTACCATTTTAAATGAATCACATTAACTAAGAAATAATTTATGACATGGTGCTTAAAGGAGCTGAAGTACATAAATATGTTTCGATTCAGCATTGTCATAATTTCCTATGCATGATGTATTGATGGAAGATAGCTTATGATATAATCATAGTTTCCATTGAAATGCTAAAATGTTATATTGGCTTCGATCTCAATTGTGCTACAGCATGAGATGCAAGAGTTAGTACTCGACTTAGACTTTATATTAAGTCTAAATGAGATGTTTGGTATGAATCATATTGAGTACTAAGAAAAGTTTAAGGAGTTCCAATTCTATGTCATTTTATGAAAATATTTTATTTTTAAAATGAATTGGAATTCTTGGATGTAGAGATTAAACGTTAATCTCATTTGGAAATGATCCACAAGTCTTTGTTAGAATCATTTGATCAATTCAGATTGTTTTGAAATAAATTCTTTTTATGCTAGGATCTAAATTGATAAGTGAGTTCTACGCAACAGTAGACATCCTAAAAGCTAAGGCTAGGATCAATATAATTTAATTCAAAATTCTTAGCCTGAACCCAAAGGTAAGGGTGATAAGAAGAGAAATTAAAATATCAAATAGTTGGACAGGCTAGATACCCTAGTAGTTGCCAAAAGGAAATTAGACTCATAAGTATGACCAAAAGGAAAGTGTTTCCGTTTTGGTAAAACTAAGCATTGTTCATGATTATTTTCTAGATAGAAATTTAGATGTTTTACTTATTAAAAAGAAAGTTTCCATCCTTTGTTATTATATATTTTGACACTTATGTCTAGATCTTATTAATCTAAATGATATTCAAGATTGGTGAAAGATAGGCTTTTAGAACCATTATTTTAATAAATTCCCAGTCTATGAATTCTATTTAGAGGATAATATGATTTAGGGCTCCTTTATTGTAAAGGAATATAGTTTCAGTAAATTCTTTAAGTCAGTGCATACACAAAGGAGGAGTAAGACTCTTTTAGAAATAGTAAAGCACATGATAAGTATTTCCATTTACTTATTTCTTTTGGAGATATACTCTAATTATTACTATACATTTTCTGAAGTTGGTTTCAAAAGTTTATTCCTAGGACATTTGTCAAATCGTGAATTGGGTGAAAACCTAGTATATGATACTTCCACTTTTGGAGATGTCCAGCACTTGTGCTAGAAAGGAAGTCTGAAAAATTGAAATCAAAAGGTAGAAAAATGTGTGTTTTTGATGGGTTTCCAAAAGGAATTGTAAAAGATTGTTTTGGTAGTCATAAAGAAGACAAGATGTTTGTAAAGTACAAATACAAAGTTCTTGATGATGACTATGTGAATAATCTTAATGCTAAACGTATAATTGTTATAGAAGAAAGATGTCAGAATTTACTGAAAGACAACTATAAAATACATTTAGAAATAAGATGGTTGTATTAGATACACCACAAGAAATTATTCTAAATGTATAGCTAATACACCGGTACAATATCGTAGTGAGAGAATTATCAATTACCAAATAAATTCATACTTTTGGGATAAACTTTTGAAGTCATTCCACAAGGATATGAATTTGATCCTTGGTCCTACGCAAAAGCAATAGATGATATGAATATGAATTATTGGATCAAGGTTATGTGAATAGAATTGGATTTTATTTAAAGTCTAGAACTTGTAGAGGCGCCTAATGACACTAAGCCTATTTTTTTCAAATAGGTCTACAAGTAAATGAGATTGATAGATTTGAAGATGCAAACCTACAAAGTCAAGAATAGTGACGAAAAGATTTAGAAAGAAATGGTTCGATTATGAAAAGATTTTTTCGCCAATAGTCAAGTTTGACTCTATCTTGATTCTCTTATCCATTATATTTCATTTTGATAAAATATGACAATGGATATCAAGAAAGCTTCTTTTAGTAGCAATCTTGAGGAAGACATCTATATGATGTAACCAGACTTGTACATAGCAAAGAAATAGTAGTGTTTAGTATGCAAGTTGCTTAAATTCCATTTAAGGATTAAAGCAAGCATTTGAATCATAAAATATCATCTTTGATCAAAAAATCAAATTGTTTGATTTTGATCAAGTATCAAAAGGCCTTATGTTTGTAAAAGCTATATAGAATAATAAATTTCTTAATGTATGTTGATAACATTCTAATCATTTAGAATAATGTAGAGTTATTGTCATCAATGGAGTTTTTTGTTCTCTAATCCAATTTGATATAAAGTACTTGGGAAAGACAAGTCACATCCAAAGAATTAAACATTGTTAAAATTCAAAAATTAGGATGTTGGGTCTATCTTAAACTGCTTAAATAGATTAGATTCTAGCTAAATATAGCATGTAATACTTCAAGAAAGGGTTCTTTCCTTTTAAGTTTGAAGTTCCGTTATAAAGGACTATAGTCCTAAGACATATAAAAGGAAGAGCATATTAAGAAGGTTCCTTATACCATATCAATAGGAAGTCTTTATGCTATGCTCTATACTGGGCTAAATATCTATTTTGTGGTGGGCATGGTAAGCATATATCAATTAAATCAAAGATCACTTAATTTAGTGGGAGTAAAGTATATACTCAAATATCTTAGGAGAATGAGGGATTATGTGCTTGTTCCGAAAGTGAGGTTTTGATGGTTACTAGATATACAAATACTGACTTGTAGTTTGATTGTGATTCATAAAGTTGGATTTCAAGATATGTGTTCATCTTAGATGGTGAAGATACACATTAAGCGTAAGTATCATCTCATTAGAGTGATATGAGTACGTGAGAAGTAGTAGTAGAAAAGATAATTTATACAATAAATCTAGCTAAAACTTGTTTCCAAACCTTGCCTTAGAGTGACTATGAATTACTCTAAAGGGAGATAAGTGTTGGATATATGGTAAATTGTCTTTGAGGGCAAGTGGGAGATTGTTGGGGTTTATGCCCTAAAATCTAATTTATTGGCATGCCATAAATAATTAAATTGTTTAATTATATGAGACCATCTATAAATGAACTAATGTGACATTATCTTAGTCCATGAGATGCATAGTATGTGATTTATGTGAGAAGTCACAGAAGATATTGTTAGGTTCTAAAGATTAGGAACTAATGTATTTAGAACTTCAATTTGTATGTTGGCAAACCATGATCAAAACAATGTTTAGTCGTGTGTTAGACTTGCTCAAAGTATGGGTCTTAATGTAAAGTTGGAATCGAGTTTTTATGCAGAATTACCTTTAACTTTCTGTATGACTCGATCGATCGAAAATTAGACTCGATCGATCGAAAATTGTGCAGAACGTTTTTCTGCAGAAAATTCCAACTCAGCCCAAGCCCGTTTTAATGTATAAGGTTTTATGTTTTGCCCTAAGTATATAAGGGAAAACCCTAGCCACGTTTTTAGAGTTCTGTTTTGCTGTGTTTGTGAATCTCATTGTGAGATCTAGAGGTGTTTACCTTCACATACACTTAGGGTTTACAAACTTGAGATTTATGTCAAGAGTTGTGTAGATCAATACAGTTGCAGAATCAATAGAACACAAAGATATACAAGCAGGTGCGCTTGTGGATTTGCTGAAGAATTCCGGAAAGAAGGAGTCCGTGGATCTCGGAGCTATCATGGGGTCATGGTAGTAAGTTTCCTACACTTGGGTAGCAACAAGATGTTAGTGGTCTAAGTCTTGTCGTGTAAACTTCAATTCTTTCATAGTGGATTCAGTTTACCTTGAGGATAGCTAGGTCAAATCCTCCCCAGGTTTTTACCGGTGTGGTTTCCTGGGTCATCAGATCTTTGTGTTATTTATTTTCCGCTGCTTTGTTATTTTTGCTTATCTGTGTTAACCTAGTTTTAATTAAATTACCTAAGTTAATCACTTGGCTAATTCACTAGGTTAATCTGTTGGGTTTAAGGGGTCTAAACGAACTGACAGATATAAATCATAAGTTCTTTGTAAACTCAGAATTTTAGTTCGTAGTCGGTGATGAAATTGGGCACTTCATCTGCGAAGACTATAACATATCAACTAAGATGATTTGTCTTGATCATGGAAGTGGAGACTTCTAATTGATATGTTTATATTTTTATGAGTTAAAACATATTGAATTGGACCGCTATGAGATTTATTATTCTCCTAACGACTGTCAAATGAATAATAAATCTCACGACTTCTATTTATATCATCTCTAAATCCTGAGAGAATAATGGACCTGATCATGAGTTGTAGGTTGCTTTGATATATCAGGAGTGAGATCTCTAAGTCACGATCAAAACCTCAGTATGTTGGGCAACCGCATTTACTTTTGATGGTGTTAGAAAATCTGGTTTTGTATCTCATACAAAACACACAGCAGAAGCAACAAACAGATCTACTTCATTCGCAATTGATAACATGTACTATATACGGTATAGAATTCAAAAACAAGAAAGCTTACCTTGGTGTGGTGAAATTCAAAACAAAAGATTAGAAGTACTTAGGAACACTTTTAATCTTCACTTCAATTCTACTTAATGCCCAAAAAGTGTGGTCTCTCAATCAGTTTTCAAGGAGAGAATAAGAGTGTGTCCAACACTTTCATACAAACCATTTCATGTTCTTACATGATCTTAATGAAAACCTTTTTGAAAGTGCTTATGAAATTCTGCATGCTTCTCTTCTTATATATAACTGTTTATCTAGTTGGGCTAGCCTTTTGGGCCATTCTAATTGGGCTCTAGTATGTGGCTTGGAGTGGGACCAAAAGGGAACAAACAAGACTCTAGCTCCAATGGGCGTTGGGCTTTTTTGTCAACTCTTAACAAGTCCAAAGTTACCATTAATTATATTCAATACCACTATATGAATATAATTGAACTTTAGGCTTTATTAATAAATTATATCCCAAGACTTTATTATACATGCAACCCCTTCATTAAAATATTTGTAGTAATACAAAGTCATGAATATGGACTACCACTTTGAAGATTACTACATCTTAATCCTTGAGTACCCGATTTAATTCTTTATGTTATTCATCATATATTTATGAAATCCAATTCCATAAATATATACTTTAGTAACTCCTTACTAAAGTGGTTGGGCCCAACACGTTGAATAACCAAACCCATTAAACTTATTTCAAGGGAATATTTTATATTTCCGTTAATTAAGCAAGATTTTGCCTCGTCAGTATGTTCCTCGTTACTTATTTCCTAGACATCGGTTTGGGGCCTACCAAGGACCCTTCGATGCTTAAATTAGCTTAAAATTTTTAGAAATAAGTAATATGGAGAGTGATCTGTAAGTGTATATGTTGTTGTATATCATTTACCTAGCTTTCTTGGCTTTATAGAACCTCTATGTGAGTAAATGCTCTGTGTAACGTTGTACTATAGCTGGATGAGTTATGGCTTAATGATGTCCACTTAATACCAACCTATTACTATTCGTAATGGTTATTTAAATGCATATTATTGGATGGTAGTAACAGTTCTGCACTCATTTATCACTCAATCATTGAATGCTGCTTGGGATTAATGCACTTACATTCATCCATATGCTTACTCATCATTATTATGGACGGTTTGCAAGTATGGGTGACCATTTATATGCTACTCGTCAATTGCCCCCTTTATTCCTTTGTCTTCATTCGTTTGGATGAGCAAAGGAATATGAAAAGTCTTTTTTGGTGGGTCAACTTGTTTGTGCCCCAAGATTCTAGTCTCATCACATTTATTGTGGGGCGATATTCCCATCAAGTGATTGCCGCATTTCCCTCTTGAATTGGTCGCACATGTGTGTTTCCTTGTGTTTCCCACGCACATTGATTTTGCTTCCCTTTGTTAGCAAAAACTTCTCACATTTTTCTTCTTCAACGTGGGCTGTATTTGAAGTCTAAAACTTTCAAAAAGAGGGCTCCTGCAAATTTAGTATGGTAAGACTCCTTTTCTTTAAAACTCCATTAATGGTTGATTTTGCTTTCATTATGCAGAAAGCTCCTTCTATTTCATTCTTCTTGCTAGATTAGGGGTGTTCTTAGAGTTTTTAGGTGGGCATTGTCCTCAAGTAGGTTTGATTTTACCTCGAGATTGTGGAGCTTTTAGACCTGTTTTGACCATTCTTTATCCTCTGATTCTTCATTCCTTGATTGCTCATCACTTTGAGATGTCTGAAGTAGAGTATAGGGACATCGATGTTAGGTCTAGCGAACTCGAGACTGGTTTTTGAACTTATCAAGGATTCTTCCTTGTAGCATTCAAATTTTATACTTTCGGTTCGTGATCCAGTTATAATAATTGGGTCGGGGTTTGTTACTTATACCTTTGGTTAGCATTTCATTTATAAACGTTGGGTCAGAGTTTCTATAAAATCTAAATTTTAGCTTTCTTGGGCAAGTATTACAATATTATTTGTTGGGTCTCAAAGCGTGTCAATTGAGGTTTACATCATTTTGTATTAGAGCATAGGTTCTAAAATCAGTTTTACTATCTGTTTATCTTTTGTTTTTTGTTATCATCCTACCTGGTTCGTTTTTTATTTTTTATTCTTTTTTCTAATTTTGTGAAGTGCCCCAAGTCAAAATTGTGGACTAAGTTCAAAAAAAAAAAAAAAAAACTAAAAAAAAAGTGAAAAAATAAGAGACGTCAGAAAAGAGAAGAGAAGAAAAGAAAAATTGTTTGTAGTTTTAGTTCTCTCAAACCAAAATATTGTTTTTCTTTTGTCCTCTTCCATTGATTCATTGTTTTTGTAATATTTTCTTGCTGTTGGTATTGGTTTAAATACTACAAGTTGAATATCTTGATCAAGTTTATTAGTTTAATGAAGAATTGAAAAGAGGAAGCTACGAGTGGAAAAAGGCAAGAGAATGTGAGACTAATATCACGAAAAAGCCAATTTATGAGTGAAACATGAGTGTAAGTGACATAATTTGAGTGCAAACATTTTAAGGGAGTGTTGTGAGGAATTATTTCTAACATTTCTTTATAGTTTCAAAAGTATGTCTTCTAGGGGCGAAGCATCAAACAGAGAAGAAGGCGAGGAGTCATCCTTAATGTTGCAGGCTATGAACAACAATTTAAACGCATGAATGTGGTGTTTAATGAGATTTGGGATTAGATGGATAGGCAAGACGCTGTTATTGCTACTTTGCATGAGGAGCATCCCTAAAGAGTCCCTAATGCTAGAAGGCAAGAAAGGCGTGCGCGTGTGAAAGATTCTGATGACGACCATGAGGATGAGTTCAAAGATGAAGAGGATCAAGCTTTATTGAACAAATGAGGGTAGGTTTGTGCCAAGGGGAGAATGGCATGGTGGAGGTTTGTTGGGATGAATGCCCTTAAATCCTATTGTATGATGCTATGTACGACATTATGTATGACTTGATGTATGACTTAATGTTGTAATTAATAAAGTTGTTTTATTATTATCTATAATAATGGTAACATGAATATTCAGACATTATTATATAGTCCATGAGATGTATAGTATGTGATTCATGTGAAAAGTCACAAAAGATATAAATCACAAGTTCTTTGTAAACTCAAAATTTTAGTTCATAGTCGGTGATAAAATTGGGCATTTCATCTGCAAAGACTATAACATATCAACTAAGATGATTTGTCTTGATCATGGCAGTAGAGACTTCTAGTTGATATGTTGATATGTTTTAAGAGTTAAGACATATTGAACTGGACTACTGTGAGATTTAGTATTCTCCTAACGACTGTCCAATGAATAATAAATCTCACGACTTATATTTACATGAACTCTTAATTCTGAGAGAATAATGGATCTGATCATGAAGTGTAGGTTGCTTTGATATATCAGGAGTGAGATCTAAAGTAACGGTCAAAACCTCATTGTGTTGGAAAGCCACATTTAGTGTTGATGGAACATATATTCTCAAGATGGAATTCATAGTCTCTTAACAAAGATACAAAATATTCCTTTGAGATAAGTTTAATGGGTTCAGTTATTCAGAGAGTTAGGCCTAACCATTTTAGCAAGGAATTACTAAATTATATATTTATGAAATTGGATTTCATAAATATATGATGAATAACTTATAGGATTAAATTGAGTACTCAAGGATTAAGATGTAGTAATCTACAAAGTGGCAGTTTACTTTAATGACTTTGTATTACTACGAATATTTTATGAAGGGATTGCATGTACAATAAAGTCTTGGGATATAATTTATTAAAAGGCCTAGAGTGCAATTATATTTATATAGTGGTATCAAATTTAATTAATGGTAACTTTGGATATGTCAAGAGTTAACAAAAAAGTCCAAGGCCCGTTGGAGCTAGTGTCTTATTTGTTCCCTTTTGGTCCCACTCCAAGCCACATACTAAAGCCCAATTGGAAATGTCCAAAAGGCTAGCCCAATTAGATAATCAGTTATAAGGGGAGAAACATACAAAATTAAAAAAAAAAAAAAACATGAAATCGGTTTGTATGTGAGTGTTGGACACTCTCTAATTCTCCCTTGAACAAATTCATATAATTGATTGAGAGACCATACTTCTTGGGAGTTAGTAAAATTGGAGTGAAGATTAAAAGTGTTCCCAAGTACTTCTAATCTTTGTTTTGAAATTCATCATATCAAGGTACAATCTCTTGTTCCTGTATTTTATAATTTACATAGTACATGTTATCAATTGCGAATGAAGTAGATCCGTTAAGTTTTCGCTGCGTATATTTTGTATGCGATACAAACATGTATATTTCCATCAAATGGTATCAGGGCGGTCTTCAATTTCGAATTTGTATAATATGTTTTGTGAGTTTTGGAATTAAAGATAATAGTTTCATATTGTTTGAAGATTATGCATTTAATTTTCTGCATGGTTGTTGAAACTATGTTTATGATAAAAACTGTTTTTTTTTTTTAATGTTATGATGTTGTTTAAATTTGAATTTAAGTATGCTAAATTGAACTTAAGGCTATAGCATCAATAGAATTCAGTTTTGATATCATTCTCTGTCTATCATGTTTATATGATGGTTGTTTGTTCATAAAAAACGGTTGAAAATTGTCTTAGAAAAATTATGGAAAATTCAAATTTCACGTAACTCGATCAATCGGGCAGCGATTGAGAAAATAGATTGTTTCTCGATCGATCGATCAGCGATCGGGCAGCTATCGAGCTAGGCAAATTGTTTATCAATCGATTGGCCAGCGATTGAGAAGCGATCAAGCCAGGTAGATTGTTTCTCGATCGGTTGAGAAGTGATCAAGAATCGATCGAGCCAGGGAATTTTGAATTTTTCTAAGTGTTTTCACATGTGTAAAATGCAAGGTTGTGTGTGATTATTTTACAGATGATTTCTAATTAAAAACCTTTCTTTTAAAACATCTAGTGGGAGAAAGATACAAGAGTTAGATCTCACGGCCTCCATTGTTGGTTCATATTAATGTGAAATATATACTTTGTCCTTGCTTTGTGCTTAGCATTCCATGAGGATAGTATTTATTTCATGGTCCTACAAACTTGAATTTCCTGGTTTATATGTTAGGATATATACCCTTAAATCCTATTGTATGATGCTATGTATAACATAATGTACGACTTAATGTTATGATTAATAAAGTTATTTTATTATTATCTAAAATAATGGTAACATGAATATTTGGAAATTATCATATAGTCCATGAGATGCATAATATGTGATTTATGTGATTTAGTCACGGAAGATATAGATCACAAGTTCTTTGTAAACTCAGAATTATAGTTCGTAGTCGATGATGAAATTGGGTATTTCATCTGCGAAGACTATAACATATTAACTAAGATGATTTGTCTTGATCATGGAAGTGGAGACTTCTAGTCAATATGTTGATATGTTTTAAGAGTTAAGACATATTGAACTGGATCGCTGTGAGATTTATTATTCTTCTAACGACTGTTAAATGAATAATAAATATCACTACTTCTATTTGTATGAACTCTTAATCCTGAGAGAATAATGGACCTGATCATGAAGTGTAGGTTGCTTTGACATATCAGGAGTGAGATCTAAAGTTACGATCAAAACTTCAGTATGTTGGACAGCCACATTTAGTGTTGATGGAACATAAATTCTCAAAATGGAATTTATAATCTCTTAATGAAGATATAAAATATTCCCTTGAGATAAGTTTAATGAGTTTGGTTATTCAGAGTGTTAGGCCTAACCACTTTAGTAAAAATATACTAAAGTATATATTTATGGAATTGGATTTCATAAATATATGATGAATAACTTAAAAAGATTAAACCGGGTACTTAAGGATTAAGATGTAGTAATTAACAAAATGGCAGTCTACATTTATGACTTTGTATTACTACGAATATTTTATGAAGGGGTTGCATGTATATTAAAGTCTTGAGATATAATTTATTAGTATGACCTAGGGTGCAATTATATTTATATAGTGGTATTAAATATGATTAATGGTAACTTTGGACTTGTCAAGAGTTGATAGAAAAAGCCTAAGGCCCATTGGAGCTAGTGTCTTATTGGTCCCTTTTGGTCCCACTCCAAGCCAGACATTAAAGCCTAATTGGAAAGGTCCAATAGGCCGGCTCAATTAGATAATCAGTTAGTTATAAAAGGGAAAAACATACAGAATTTTTTAATAAGAAAAAAGATATATCTTTGCGAAGTAGTGTGTATGTGCGAGTGAAGCCACTCAATAATTCTCCCCTAGAAACTGATTGAGAGACCACACTTCTTGGGCATAAAGTGGAATTGGAGTGAAGATTAAAAGTGTTCCCAAGTACTTCGAATCTTTTGTTTTGAATTTCACTACACCAAGGTACGCAATTTCGTTCTTAAATTTTGAAATTTACATAGTGCATATTATCAATCATGAGTGGAATAGATCCTGTTTTGTTGCTTCCGTTGTGTGTTTTGTATGAGATACAAAACCAAATTTCCCAACAATTGGTATCAGAGCCAGGTTTTCATCTCATGATTGTATAACATGTGATTAAGTTTTAAAATTTAAGAAAACCGTTATCTTTGTGTTTCAATTTTCTGCATAATATATATTAGTTCATCCAATCCATTTTGTCTTGGATATTGAATATATATATATATATATATATACACACTTTAAGTCAATGATATATTGTGGCTTGAATGTCTGGACATGAAACCGTCTGGACATGAAACCGTATCAAAGAAATCATTAATAACCGTCCAATGCATGAAAGTGGTTGCATTTTTTGGATAACCGTCCAATTCATGAAGGTAGTTATTGAAGATTATGTTTCGGATATAGTTATTCCAATAACTATCATTTGCATGGCTTTGTTTTTAATGCACCACTTAGATCCTTTAATGCATTGCTTGGAGTGTGTTTTGCATGGCATGGCTATAACAAGGAAGTGGTTTGTTAATGTAATATATATGGCATGTAGTTATTGAATCCGTATGCCATGTAGTTATTGATATTGATATCGAACAGTAAGCCATTGCATCGCTTGGCATGGGATTGTATGTTTTGGATATTCTTTGCACTCTTTGGAATTTGGTTTGCACGGATCATTCATTACATGGCTATGCATTGCATGGCTTTAAAGGCTTGCATGTTTTGATTCTTAAAAGCATGTAGTGCAAATGAAGGTTATATATAAATATATAAGGTGCTATCATCCGCATATTATAATATATATAAACCCATATATGTTTATATATATTAACGCTAAGATTAAAGTTTTTGTTTAACGAAATTTGTAAGTTTGTTTAGACCCCTGTAAACTAGATTATTTAACCTAATTAATTAACCAAGTGAATACTTAGGTTTATTATCTAGATCTAGGTTAAAACAATAACAATCATATCATGCAAAGCAGCGGAAATATAGAGAACACAATGATATGATGACCCAGGAAAATCAAACCGGTAAAAAACCTAGGGAGGATTTAACCTAGCTATCCTCAAGGTAAAATAGCAAATCCACTAGAAAAAATTGAAGTTTACACAATAGCGACTTAGACCACTAAAATCCTATTGCTACCCAATGTAGGAAACTTACTACCACGACCACGTGACAGCTCCGAGATCCACGGACTCCTTCTTTCTTTGACCTTTGCAAAACACAAACACCACCGTTTGTGACTTTGAGATCCCACTCAAAGGTTTAGCAACACAAACTCTCTTGTTTGTGACTCCAAGACCACCCTTGAAGGTTTAGATCATCAGCACCTTTGATGACTAGAGAAGGCAGCAATTTCAACAATACCGGATCTAGAGATTCTTCAAGGAACAACACCGGTAGAAGTTATAAGAGAGGTTTTAGGAACAAAACCCTAAATATAAAAGAGGCACACTCTTCTCTCTCTAAAAAGCCTTGTAAAAAACGTGCTTAGGGTTTCCTTTATATAGTGGAAGAAGTAGATCTGAAACCCTAATCCTTAATGGGCTAGAACTACTGTTTGGGCCAACTTAAAATTCTGCAGATACAATTCTCGATCGATCGAGCCTGTTTCTCGATCGGTCGAACCAGGCAGTTTCTGAAATCTTCTTTCTGTAGCTTGTATGTTCTTGTGTGCTCACGATTTGCCAATTGTTCTAAACTTTTAGAACCTAACAATCTCCCCCTTTGGCAATTCGTGACAAAACTTTCATACAAAATGAAATGTTAAAATACAAGAATAACCCAATACAATAAAATGCCCAATTACATCACAAATCCCAATCTAAGACTCATAACCTAGAAGTTGCCAAGAAGAGGTAGAAGGTCTTGATCAGAATGCACCTGTCTTTTCTGAAACACTCAACAAACACATCACCGCATGTGTGGAAAGAAAGACATATAAACAATAATATGAAACAGAATAAAAAAACAAAAATAAATTCTAACTCTCCCCCTAAGTTAGATACATCAAAAAGTTTTTATATTCTCCCCCTTTTAAAAACAATTTCATCTCCTCCTAAACAAGACAATCAGGATTCCCACATTTCATCTATTTCTCCCCCTTTTTGTCACGTATTGACAAAGACAACTCAAACAAAGAGTAAAGTGACAGTAAACAAGAGAGAAAAAAGAGAACCAAGGGAACATAAAACAGTTTAGCTCTATAGAAAATAGAGAGAACTCCCCCTATGAAGAGCAAAGGTTAAAAAAAAAAAAAAAAAAACTTTTCTCCCCTATAAAAATAGGAAAAACAAAACAAGTTTTGGAAAAAACAGTTTTGGGGAAAATTTAGGAGGTAGGGATAAATAAAAAACACATAATCCAAAAAAAATAAGTTGAGGATACACATGAAGAAAAATATTCTCTCTTTCAATAAATGCAAACTTAACACTATGTGACTCATAAACAGTTGCATGAGTAGAGAAAATATTTGCACATTGATTATCCATCATATCTCTTAAGAAAAATATTTTTTGCAATTCACACAGCAAGAAAAATATCATATACTAAAATGTACAAAGGACTCAAAAAGTAATCAATCAATTTTTAATTCAAGTTGAGTACCCAATTTAGCAAAGTGTATGCATGTTATGTGTGAAAACAATGAGAGATATGAATGCAAAGCTGCAAGATGGACACTGAAAAACAATGCAACTCATGTGAATCCTAACGATAAATGATGCATGAAAAAATTTGGACAAAAAACTTAGAAACTGAAAATTTTTCAGTTTCGATCTATCGAGTATCGATCAAATACCAATCAAGTCAGACAGAATCAAACCAAAATTTTAATCGCAATTTCGATCGGTCGAGCAACAGCTTCGATCAGTCGAAATTCTGGAAAACTCAAATTTTTGAAAAACAGAACAATTTAATGCAGAAGCTCCTCAAAGCACAATATTTCATGAATGAAATGCATGAGTATGAGACTAAAAGTTTTTCAAAAACATATGAATACAACCCAAATCTTCCAAAATTAAGATTTTCAATCAATTTGTCCTTAAAACTCAAATTTTGCATCAAAATCAAGAAATTTTCAATCTTGGATGGCCACAATAAAATCACACACAATAACATGTACAAAGTTTAGTAAAGAATAGCTTGTGTAGTATGTGCAACTAGCAAAAGTTTGAGAGACATGTGAGGTGATATGTGAATAGTAATTAATCACAAAGTCTACAAAATTCATCACATGAATTTGAAAGAGACTATCACCTAAAGAGTTACATCATATAACTCTCACATCTCCTAGAATAAAAGCTTGCAATCATGTAAGTTTTTTGATTTGCCTTATAATATACACACCAATTTTAATTGATTATAAACTTATTAATAGCCCAATAATGTACACACCAATTTTAGCATTTAATCCGAGGCTACACCTTATGTTCTTTTTGTGCATGTGCTACACTTTCTCGAGCACAAAATCTTACGATATGCACTAAGGTGTTCATGATTGGCTAGTAAACAGTGGTGAGATGGTTATTTATGTCTTTCTCAATAAGACCAAGTCCGACAATCAAAGGCATGTGATTTCAAGATCAAGATCATGTGATCAAAAACTATAAATATCTTCTCACATAACATGCACTACAAAGCTCACACTAGTAACGTGCAATAAAGAAGCTTATCAAAGCTAAACAAAGTACATAAACATGTTATGTAAAGATAAATATGGCCAACCTCAACTATAAATCCAAGATATATAATACAAAACACAAAAATCTTTTTGGTTTTAAAAAAAATTTTATGACCAAAAACAAAAAGCATACATTATTCTAAATGAAGAAAAATGCAAATGCAATGCATGACAGTGCTTAACTAAGCTATAGAGGGTACACAAACAAGAAATATCAATTTCTTAATTAACCCATGAGTACATGTACAAACTAGTACATACTCACACAAAATCAAAAAATAGCTTAGCACTTATGTAACACATGCTATTCAAGTTTCTCTACAATATCAAGCATGTTCTAAATCAAGAGAGAGATATCATAATCCATGTAATCCTCAAGAAAAATTAAAACTAGACACAAAATAAAATATTTTTGTCTTTTTGAAAATTTTCAATGTTTTTGGATTTTTTTTTTTAAAAACAACCTAAAAAAAAAAAAAAACAACCAAAAACAGAAACAAAACATGTTCAAAAATAATTGAAAGAATTAAATCAGGGACAAGTCAACAACACTCACCTTAGAGAATCTTTTCTCACCCATATAGCACGAGTCTTCGGCTTTGTAGGTGAAAATCCATGTGAAGCAGAGTGTGTTTGAGGGATTACACCAATCTTCTGAGAAAGACTGAAATCCTGCAAATTCCTTTCACAAGCCAACAAGCTTAAATTTTTCAAAAGCATATGAAACAATTTATATGGACTTATGGCAGGAGAAATATCATCACATATCCTAGATTGTAACACAGAATGCTTAAATTTCAATTTATGACAATTTGGACGAATGTGACCAGAGACACCACAATAGTGACAAACAGGAATAAGTTTAGGAACATCAGTATTCCTAACAGCAAATCTAGTCTCAGATTTTGGTTTTTTCCTCAACAAAGAACAATTTGGTCTAATATGACCAACAACACCACAAAGGTGACAAGTAGGCACAAAAACAGATTTCTTATGCTCTCTAACAGTAGGTTTAGACTTAGGTTTAGAAACTTCAGTGTCAACATTAGAACTTTTACCTTTGTCTAACCTAGCAAAATAAGCATTTTCTTTATTATTCCTCTTGAAAGGAGGGATATAAACTTTTTCAGATTTAGGCTTAAGAGAAACAAAAACACTTCTGTTATCTACAGCAGGCTTGGTATTAGTCAAATTTTTAATTTTAGTTTTAGATTCAGCTAACTCTTGTTCCAAGCTATTCATCTTCTCATCTTGAGAGGAAATTTGATTTCTCAAAAATTCATTCTTTTTATTAGATTCATCTAATCTAACAACCAATTCCTCATTTTCAAGATTAGCCAATTTTAACTCTTCCTTGAATTTCTTAGCAATTCTCATAGTTTTCAATAATTCCTTACGAAGAGTTTCACAGGCATTAAAAAGATCAACAGAAACAACAGTGTCCTTCTTGTTCAAATCATCACAATCAAAAACAGTAAGACACTTAATTATTATCCATGATAACAGGGATCAAGGACCAACTCTTAGATCAAAGGATCTACAACAGAAGAGCTACCCGCTCTGATACCACTTGTAAGTTCGTTTAGACCCCTGTAAACTAGATTGTTTAACCTAATTAATTAACCAAGTGAATACTTAGGTTTATTATTCAGATCTAGGTTAAAACAATAACAATCATATCATGCAAAGCAGCGGAAATATAGAGAACACAATGATATGATGACCCAGGAAAATCAAACCGGTAAAAAACCTGGGGAGGATTTAACCTAGCTATCCTCAAGGTAAAATAGCAAATCCACTAGAAAGAATTGAAGTTTACACAATAGCGACTTAGACCACTAACATCCTACTGCTACCCAATGTAGGAAACTTACTACCACGACCACGTGACAGCTCCGAGATCCACGGACTCCTTCTTTCTTTGACCTTTGCAAAACACAAACACCACCGTTTGTGACTTTGAGATCCCACTCAAAGGTTTAGCAACACAAACTCTCCTGTTTGTGACTCCAAGACCACCCTTAAAGGTTTAGATCATCAGCACCTTTGATGACTAGAGAAGGCAGCAACTTCAACAATACCAGATCTAGAGATTCTTCAAGGAACAACACCGGTAGAAGTTATAAGAGAGGTTTTAGGAAAAAAAACCCTAAATACAAAAGAGGCACACTCTTCTCTCTCTAAAAAGCCTTGTAAAAAACGTGCTTAGGGTTTCTTTTATATAGTGGGAGAAGTAGATCTGAAACCCTAATCCTTAATGGGCTAGAACTACTATTTGGGCCAACTTAAAATTCTGCAGATATGATTCTCGATCGATCGAGCCTGTTTCTCGATCGGTCAAACCAGGCAGTTTCTGAAATCTTCTTTCTGCAGCTTGTATGTTCTTGTGTGCTCACGATTTGCCAATTGTTTTAAACTTTTAGAACCTAACAAAATTTATTCCTAATGAGATTAGGATTATGTTTTCAAGGTGTCTAGCGTTATTTTGGTTCTTAATCTTAAAAACCTGTAGTCTAAAATATCTAGTGGAAGAGAGATGCAAGGGTTGTATCTTATGGCCTCCATTGTCGGTTTAAAGTAGTGTGATTAAGCACCTCGCCTTGGCGTATATGCCTTGCACCCTTCGGAGGATGTTTAATTCATGGTACTATAGGTTAAACTTCTTAATGATAGATGAAGTAAGTTTTTACATTAAGAACGACCACGCTTCCGTGGAGTTACTTGGTGACTCACATTGATTCTAGGCAATAATATACACTAGACTAAGTATAATGTTAACCTCCCTTCGGAGCTATGTCATTATTACTTAGAGGCTGAAGGTAAAGCGGCAAATTATTTTTGTTTGGTAAAAGTTACCATGATAGCATTAATAATGAGAATAATTCTCGCTCGATCATAGTGATTGATATGACCTCGCTTCCGAGGAATATTAATTGCGGGATTGAGTTGTCATTGCATATATTATATTATGGTTTTATTAAGGTTCTATATTATATGCTTATATGCTAAATTGATAATGTCCAGTTTACTTATTATATTCATGTTTATTATTTTCAGATTTGAACATGGCATCATTTAGTACACTTGTTACCATTCTTAATCAAAACAAACTGACTGGATCCAATTATGTTGACTGGAAAAGAAACTTGGACATAGTTCTCACAGCTAAAGAGCACAAATATGTGCTTACTAAACCATGTCCTAGCTTTCCATCATTAGATGCTCCTCTTGAGGAAAAAAAAAACGATATGATTGTTGGCAGAAATCTAATAAAATGGCTAAGTGCTATATCCTAACGTCCATCTCAAATGTTCTACAGCATCAAATGCAGGATGCAAAACTAGCTTCGGACATTATGCTAAGTTTGAAGGAGATGTTTGGTGAGCAAGGCTGTTTTGCAAGGCAAGAAACCATGAGGAAAATTTATAATACCAAAATGGTTGAAGGTAGTTTAGTGAGAGAGCATTGTCTTAAAATGATCTCTAATTTGAATACATTAGAGGTTTTAGGTGTCGATATTGATGGAGAATCCTAAGTGGATATGATACTTCAGTCACTATCGGAATCATTCAAGGAAATCAAACTTAATTATAACATGAACAAAAATATTTATTCTTTGTTTGAATTGATGAATGAATTGGTAGCGGTAGAAGGCATCCTTGGTACTTCTAGTGTTAATGCCAATATGGGTGAGGCTTCTACTTCTCAACCTAAGTAGAAAGGCAAAGGTAAAAAGAAGAAGAAGAAGAAGAAGGACTTCACCAAGAGAGATGGTAAACAACTTGCCTTAGGAGTTGCCAACAAAGGAAAGAAAAACAAAGGAAAGTATTTCCATTGTGGTGAGAAAGGACATTGGAAGAGGAATTGTCCAATATTCAAAGCTGCCAAGAATAAAGGTATGAAAAGTACATTCCTTCTTGAAATATGTTTGGTACAGAATCCCACGGATTCCTAGTGTGTGGATTTAGGCTGTACTAATCATATCTGCAATACTTTGCAGGGGTTCCTGGAGACCAGAAAGCTGAATGAAGGGGAATTGTTTCTTACTTTGGCTGATGGGAGCAGAATACCAGTTGTAGCTATTGGAGTATTTAATTTATGTTTTGAGTCTAGGGTTTTAATATTGGAAGACTATTTGTATGTACCTAATGTTCGTAGGAATTTAATTTCTGCAACTTATTTGGGTAAACATGGATATTATGTTATCCTAAAAGACAATGTTGTAATAAAGAAGGATAAAGTTTTTATCTGTTTTGGCAATATTGTGGATGGTCTTTATATTTTAACTCCTGATAAGCATGAATTATACAATTCTGAATTAGATAGTAGCTCTTATGTAAAATCATTAAAGAGAAAGTTTTCTTCTACTAGTGATGCATATCTATGGCATTTGCGTTTGGGTCATATTAATTCAAATAGGATTCAAAGACTAATCAAAGATGGACTTTTACAGCCCATGGACTTTGATGGATTTCCAGTTTGCGAATCTTGTTTGGAAGGTAAAATGACCATACGACTTTTTAATGCAAAAGGTAGAAGAGCCTAAGAGTTGCTTGAATTAGTTTATACAGATGTATGTGGTCCTATGTCAACCTAAGCAAAAGGAGGTTATGAGTATTTCATCACTTTTACGGATGATTACTCAAGATATGGTTATGTGTACCTGATGAGATGGAAGTCCGAAGCCTTAGAAAAGTTCAAAGAGTTTAGGGCTGAAGTTGAAAATCAATTGGGTAAACACACAAAGGCCATTCGATCTGATCGTGGTAGCGAATACCTTCTTGGGGTTTTCAAGGATGACTTAACTGAAAATGAGATTGTATCCCAATTGACTGCACTTGAATCTCCCCAACAAAATGGTGTAGCAGAAAGAAGGAATATGACTCTTTTAGAAATGGTTAGGTCCATGATGAGTTACTTAACTTTACCGATTTCTTTTTGGGGTTATGCCTTAGATACAACAATACATCTTTTGAATTTAGTTCCATTAAAATCTGTTCCCAAAACACCCATGGAATTGTGGAATGGGCGTAAGCCTAGTATGAAATATCTCCACATTTGGGGTTGTCCAGCACATGTGTTAAAAGGGAAGCCTGATAAGTTGGAACCAAAATCAGAAGTGTGTTTGCTTGTGGGTTATCCAAAAGAAACTAGGGGTTATTTATTCTATAGTTGTAAAGATAACAAAGTTTTTGTTAGTACAAATGCTAAATTCTTGGAAAATGACTATATGAATAATTTTACTCCTAGAAGTAGAGTTGTCTTGGCTGAAATGAATGAACCTGTAATTGAACAACCAATGGATGAAACTAGGAATGATGTGGCTGTATTGGATACACCACAAGACATTACTCATGAGATGACTAGTACACAGGTGCCTCGTCGTAGTGGGAGAATTGTTTGGCCTCCTATGAGATTTATAGGTTTGAGAGAAACTTATGAAGCTATCCCAGAAAAGACTGAATCGGATCCCTACACTTACGAGGAGGCAATGAATGATATAGATGCACATCATTGGGTCCAAGCTATGAAATCTGAATTAGATTCAATGTATTCCGATCATGTTTGGGATCCTGTAAAGGCACCTAATGACATTAAACCTATTGGTTGCAAATGAGTTTACAAGAGAAAGAGAGGGATAGATGGAAAGGTTGAAACCTTTAAAGCAAAATTAGTGGCGAAAGGGTATACACAAAAAGAAGGTATTGATTATAATGAAACTTTTTCACCAGTAGCCATGCTTAAATCTATCAGAATTCTCTTATCCATTATTGCTCATTATGATTATGAGATTTGGCAAATGGATGTCAAGACTGCATTTCTTAATGGCAATCTTGAAGAAGAAATCTATAGGATGCAACCTGAAGGTTTCATAGCAAAGAACCAAGAGCATATGGTATGGAAGTTGAAAAGGTCCATTTATGGACTTAAGTAAGCATCTAGGTCATGGAACATCAGATTTGATCAAGCAATCAAATCATTTAATTTTGAAAAAAATCTTGATGAACCGTGTATGTACAAAAGACATCAAGATAAAGTAGTAATGTTCCTAGTGCTTTATGTTGATGACATTTTACTCATTGAAAATGATGTAGGGGTAATGTCATCGGTAAAGGTTTAGTTGTCAAGCCAATTTGAAATGAAGGACTTAGGTGAAGCTAACTTTATTCTAGGGATCAAGCTTTGGCGAGATCGCAAGAATAAGATGTTAGGTTTATCACAAATTGGGTATATAGATAAGGTTCTAGAACAGTTTAGCATGTAAAACTCCAAGAAAGGATTACTTCCTTTTAGACATAGAGCTCCTCTATCTGATGACTAAAGGCCTAAGACTCTTGAGGAAGAAAATATGATGAGACAAGTTCCTTATGCTTCTGTAGTAAGAAGTCTCATGTATGCCATGCTATGTACTAGACCAGATATCTATTATTCAGTTGGCATGGTCAGCCGATATCAATCAAATCCAGGACTTAAACATTAGCAAGCTGTAAAGCATATTCTTAAGTATCTACGGAGAACAAGAGATTATATGCTTGTTTACCGTAGTGAGGATTTGATTCCCATTGGTTATACAAATTCAGATTTTCAGTCAGATCTTGATTTCAGAAAGTCCACTTTAGGTTGTGTGTTCACCTTGGGAGGTGGAGCCATAAGTTGGAGGAGTGTTAAGCAATCTTGTATTGTGGACTCCACCATGGAAGCTGAATATGTTGCTACTTGTGAAGCGGCAAAGGAAGCTGTTTGGCTCAAGAAATTCCTTTTTGATCTTGGTGTTGTGAGAATGGAGCAAGTTTTCATTACATTGTTTTGCGATAATAGTGGAGCGGTTATACAATCCAAGGATCCAAGGAATCACAAAAAAGGAAAGCACATTGAGAGAAAGTATCACATTATTCGAGATTTTGTTGCTCGAGAAGATGTAGTAGTAGTAAAGATTGATAGTGCAAGTAATCTAGCAGATCCCTTTACCAAAACCTTGCCACAAAGAACTTTTGAGTCACATTTGGAGGGAATGGAAGTCAGATTAGTGCACAATAGTCTTTAAGGCAAGTGGGAGATTGTTAGGATATATACCCTTAAATCCTATTGTATGATGCTATGTATGACATTATGTATGACTTAATGTTATAATTAATAAAGTTATTTTATTATTATCTAAAATAATGATAACATAAATATTTGGACATTATCATATAGTCCATTAGATGCATAGTATGCGATTTATGTGATTTAGTCACGGAAGATATAGATCACAAGTTCTTTGTAAACTCAAAATTATAGTTCGTAGTCGGTAATGAAATTGGGCATTTCATTTGTGAAGACTATAACATATTAACTAAGATGATTTGTCTTGATCATGGAAGTGGAGACTTCTAGTTAATATATTGATATGTTTTAAGAGTTTAGACATATTGAACTGGATCACTATGAGATTTATTATTCTTCTAACGACTGTCAAATGAATAATAAATATCACGACTTCTATTTGCATGAACTCTTAATCTTGAGAGAATAATGGACCTGATCATGAAGTGTAGGTTGCTTTGACATATCAGGAGTGAGATCTAAAGTTACGATCAAAATCTCAGTATGTTGGGCAGCCACATTTAGTGTTGATGGAACATATATTCTCAAAATGGAATTCATAATCTCTTAACGGAGATATAAAATATTCCCTTGAGATAAGTTTAATGGGTTTGGTTATTCAGAGTGTTAGGCCTAACCACTTTAGTAAAAATATACTAAAGTATATATTTATGGAATTAGATTTCATAAACATATGATGAATAACTTAAAAAGATTAAACCGGGTACTCAAGGATTAAGATGTAGTAATTAACAAAGTGGCAGTCTACATTTATGACTTTGTATTACTACGAATATTTTATGAAGGGGTTGCATGTATAATAAAGTCTTGGGATATAATTTATTAGTATGACCTAGAGTACAATTATATTTGTATAGTGGTATTAAATATAATTAATGGTAACTTTAGGCTTGTCAAGAGTTGATAGAAAAAACCTAAGGCCCATTGGAGCTAGTGTCTTATTGGTCCCTTTTGGTCCCACTCCAAACCACACACTAAAGCCCAATTGGAAAGGCCCAATAGGCCGGCCCAATTAGATAATCAGTTATTTATAAAAGGGAGAAGCATATAGAATTTTTTAATAAGAAAAAAGATACATCTTTGCGAAGTAGTGTGTATGTGCGAGTGAAGCCACTCAATAATTCTCCCTTAGAAACTGATTGAGAGACCACACCTCTTGGGCATAAAGTGGAATTGGAGTGAAGATTAAAAGTGTTCCCAAGTACTTCGAATATTTTGTTTTGAATTTCACCGCACCAAGGTACGCAATTTTGTTCTTATATTCTGCAATTTACATAGTGCATATTATCAATCATGAGTGAAATAGATCCTGTTTTGTTGCTTCCGTTGTGTGTTTTGTATGAGATACAAAACCAGATTTCCCAACATTATAGTGGTTTGATCAAAGACCTTATCTTAGTTTCAAGCTTTGCATTCCATGTGGCTATACAATTCTAGACAATGGTGTACACTAGACTAAATATTATAGTATCCTCTATGCTGAGTTCTTACTATTATTATTTAGAGGCTAGATGTATAACGGCATATTATAAGTGTTTGATAAGAGTTATCATGATAGCACTAATAATGAGAATTGTTCTCATTCAATCATAGTATTTAATGTTCACTCCATACTATATGTTTATATGCTAAATTAATAATGTCCAACTTATTTATCTTATTCATGTTTATTATTTTTCGATTTGATCATGGCATCATTTAGCCCACTTGTTACTATTCTTAATCAAAACAAACTAACTGGATCCAATTATGTTGATTGGTAAAGAAATTTGGACATTGTTCTTACTGCTGAAGAGCAAAAATATGTGCTTACTCAACCATGTCCTAGCTTTCCTTCATTAGATGCTCTTTCTGAGGAAAAACAACGATATGATCATTGGCAGAAATCTAATGAGATGGCCAAGTGCTACATCCTATCATCTATCTCAAATGTTCTACAGCATCGAATGCAGGATGTAGAACTAGCTTCAGACATTATGCTAAATTTGAAGGAGATGTTTGGTGAGCAAGGCTATTCTGCAAGGCAAGAAACCATGAGGTAAATTTATAATACCCAAATGGTTGAAGGTAGTTCAGTGAGGGAGCATTATCTTACGATGATCTCCAATCTAAATACACTAGAAGTTTTAGGTGCCGATATTGATGGAGATTCTCTAGTGGATATGATACTCCAGTCACTACTAGAATCATTTATGGAATTCAGACTGAACTATAATATGAACAAAAATATTTATTCATTGTTTGAATTAATGAATGAGTTGGTAGCGACAAAAGGCATCCTTGGTACTTCTAGCGTTGATGCTAATATGGCTGAAGCTTCTACTTCTTAACCTCAGTCGAAAGGCAAGGGTAAGAAGAAGAAGAAGAAGAAGAAGAAGAAGAAGGACTTCACTAAGCAAGATGGTAAACAAATTTCCTTAAGGGTTGCTGACAAAGGAAAGAAGATCAAAGGAAAGTTTTTCCATTGTGGAGAGAAAGGAAATTAGAAGAGGAATTGTCCAAAATTTAAGGCTACCAATAATAAGGGTATGAAAAGTTCATTTCTCCTTGAAATATGTTTAGTACAAAATCCCACGGATTCCTAGTGTGTGGATTTAGGTGTTAGAAAAATACATGTTTATATCACATACAAAACATATGTAGCGGAAAGTTAACGGGTCTACTTCATTCGCAATTGATAAAATGTACTATGTAAGTTTCAGAATTTAAAAACAAGAAAGCATACCTCGGTGCGGTGAAATTCAAAACCAAAAGATGAGAAGTACTTAGGAACACTTTTAATCTTCACTCCAATTCAACTTAATGCCTAAGAATTGCGGTCTTTCAATCAGTTTCCAATGAGAAAATAAGAGAGTACCCAACACTCACACACAAACCATTTCATATTCTTATGTGATTATAATGAAAACCACTTAGAAAACTCTCATATGTGAAAAAACACTTATGAAATTCTGTATGTTTCTCTCCTTAAATATAATTGATTATCTAATTAGGCTAGCCTTTTGGCCCATTCCAATTAGGCACTGGTATGTGGTTTGGAGTGGGACCAAAAGGGAACAAATAAGATTCTAGCTCCAATGGGCCTTAGGCTTTTCTGTCAACTCATGACAAGTCCAAAATTACCATTAATTATATTCAATACCACCATATGAATATAAGTGCATTCTAGGCCTTATTAATAAATTATATCCCAGGACTTTATTATACATGCAACCCCTTCATTAAAATATTCGTAGTAATACAAAGTCATGAAACTGCCACTTTGAAGATTACTACATCTTAATCCCTGAGTACCCGGTTTAATCCTTTATGTTTTCATCATATGTTTATGAATCCAATTTCATAAATATATATACTTTAGTAACTCTTTACTAAAGTGGTTGGGTCCAACACTCTGAAAAACCAAACTCATTAAACTTGTCTCAAGGGAATATTTTATATCTCCGTTAACAGATTATGAATTCTATCTTGAGAATATATGTTCCATCAACACTAAATGCGGCTGCCTAACATATTGAGGTTTTGATCATAACTTATAGATCTCACTCCTGATATATCAAAGCAACCTACATCTCATGATTAGGCCCATTATTCTCTCAAGATTTAGAGTTGATGTAAATAGAAGTCGTGAGATTTATTTTTCATTTGATAGTCGTTAGGAGAATAATAAATCTCATAGCGATCCAGTTCAATAAGTCTTAACTCTGAAGACATATCAACATACCAACTAGAAGTCTCCACTTCCATGATCAAGACAAATCATCTTAGTTGATATGTTATAATCTTTGCAGATGAAACGCACAATTTCATCACCGACTATGAACTAAAATTCTGAGTTCACAAAGAACTTGTGATTTATATCTTTTGAGACTTTTCACATAAGTTACATACTATGCATCTCATGGACTAAGATAATGTCCCATTAGTTCATTTATAAATAATCTCATATAATTAAATAATTTAATTATTTATGACATGCTAAGAAATTGGATTTTAGGGCATAAACCCCAAAAATCTCCCACTTGCCCTCAAAGACAATTTACCACATATCCGACACTTATTTCCCTTTAGAGTAATTCATAATCACTCTAAGGCAAGGTTTGGAAACAAGTTACAGCCAGATTTATTGCATAAATTATCTTTTCTAATACTACTTCTCACATACTCATATCTCTTTAATGAGATAATACTTATGCTTAATGTGTATCTTCACCACCTAAGATGAACACATATTTTGAAGTCCAACTTCATGAATCACAATCAAATTACAAGTCAACATATGTACATCCAGTAACCATCAAAGCCTCACTTTTGTGGACAAGCATACAATCCTTCATTCTCCTAAGATATTTGAGTATATGCTTTACTCCCACTTAATTAAGTGATCTTTGATTCAATTGATATTTGCTTACTATGACCATCAAAAAATAGATATTTAGCCTAGTATATAGCATAGCATAAAGACTTCCTATTTATATGGTATTTGGAACCTTCTTAATATGCTCCTCCTTTTATATGTCTTAGGACTATAGTCCTATATAAAGGAACTTCAAACTTAAAGGAAAGAATCCTTTCTTAAAGTATTACATGCTATACTTGGCTAGAATCTAATCTATTTAAGCAGTTTGAGATAGACCCAACATCCTAATTTTTTGAATTTTAACAAAATTTAATTCTTAGGATGTGACTAGTTTTTCCCAAGCACTTTATATCAAACTGGATTAGACAACAAAAAACTCCATTGATGACAATAACTCTACATCTTTCTAAATGATTAGAATGTCATCAACATACATTAAGAAATTTATTATTCCATATAGCTTTTACACACATAAGAACTTTTGATACCCGATCAAAGTCATACAATTTGATTTCTTGATCAAAGATGATAGTTTATGATTTAGATGCTTGTCTTAATCCTTAAATGGACTTTAAACAACTTGCACACTAAACACTATTAGTTCTTTGCCATGTACAAGTCTAGTTACATCATATAGTTGTGTTCCTCAAGATTGCTACTAAAAGAAGCTTTCTTGATATCCATTGTCATATTTCATCCAAATGAAATATAATGGATAAGAGAATCTAGATAGAGTCAAACTTGACTATTGGTAAAAAAATCTTTTCATAGTCAAACCATTTCTTTCTGAATAGATCTTTTCGCCACTAGTCTTGACTTTGAAGGTTTGCATCTTCAAATCTATCACTCTCATTTACTTGTAGACCTATTTGAAAACAATAGGCTTAATGCCATTAGGCGCCTCTGCAAATTTTAGACTTTAAATAGAATCTAATTCTATTCACATAACCTTGATCCAGTAATCCATATTCATATCATCTATTGCCTCTACGTAGGACCGAGGATCAAATTCATATCCTTGTGGAATGACTTCAAAAGTTTATTCCAAAAGTATGAATTTATTTGGTAATTGATAATCCTCCTACTACGATATTGTACCGGTGTACTAGCTATATATATAGAATAATGCCTTGTGGTGTATCTAATACAACCATCTCATTTCTAAATGTATTTAATAGTTGTCTTTCAACAAATTCTAACATCTTTCTTCTAGAACAATTCTACTTTTAGCTTTAAGATTATTCACATAGTCATCATCAAGAACTTTGTATTTGTACTTTACAAGCATCTTGTCTTCTTTATGACTACCAAAACAATCTTTTGCAATTCCTTTTGGATACCCATCATAAACACACATTTTTCTATCTTTTGAATTCAATTTGTCAGACTTCCTTTCTAGCTCAAGTGTCAGACATCTCCAAAAGTGGAAGTATCATATACTAGGTTTTCACCTAATCCACGATTTGACAAATATCCTAGGAACAAACTTTTGAAAACAACTTTAGTAAATGTATAGTAATACATAGAGTATTTCTCCAAAAGAAATAAGCAAATAGAAATACTTATCATGTGCTTTACTATTTCTAAAAGAGTCTTATTCCTTCTTCATGTATGCACTGACTTAAAGAAGTCATTGAAACTTTATTCCTTTACAATAAAAAAACCCTAGATCATATTATCCTATAAATAAAATTCATTGACTGGGAATTTATCAAAATAATGGTTCTAAAATCCCATCTTTCACCAATCTTGAATATCATTTAGATTAATAAGATCTAGAAATGAGTGCCAAAATGTAACAAAGAATGGAAACCTTCTCTTTAAAAAATAAAATATTTAAATTTCCATCTAGAAGACAATCATGGACAATGTTCAGCTTTACCAAAACATAAATACTTTCCTTTTGGTCATGCTTTTGAGTCCAATTTCCTTTTGGCAACTACTAGGACAACTTGCTTGTCTAACTGTTTGGTATTATAATTCCTCTTCTTACCACCCTTACCTTTTGGTTCAGGCTAAGAATTTGAATTAAATCATATTAATCCTAGCTTTAGCTTTCAGGATGTCTCCCGTTGCGTAGAACTCACTCATCAATTCAGATAACATAAAAAGAATTTATTTTCAAAAAAATCTGAATTGATCAAATGATTCTAACAAGGACTTGTGGATTATATCCAAATGAGATTAACATTTAATCTCTACATCGAAGAATTCCAATTCATTTAAAAAATAAAATATTTTCATAAAATGATATAGAATTGGAACTCTTTAAGCTTTTCTTATCACTCAATATGATTCACACCATACATCTCATTTAGACTTAATATAAAGTCTAAGTTTAGTACTAACTCTTGCATCTCATGCTGTAGCACACTTGAGATAGAAGCCAATGTAACATTTTAGCATTTCTATGGAGACTATGATCACATCATAAGCTATCTTCCATAAATGCCTCATGTATAGGAAATTATGACAATGCTGAATCGAAACATAAATATGTACTTCAGCTCCTTTAAGCACCATGTCCAAAATTATTTCTTAGTTAATGTGATTCATTTAAAATAGCAGCTAAAGAACAAAAATTTATGACAACTTTATTTTGAGACTATGAACATAATTACAAGGACATTATATTTTGCATCCATAACCATATAATATGGAACACCCAAAAACCATACTATATTAGGTGCAACGACAACCTAATCCCGCAATTAATATTCCTTAGAAGTGAGGTCATACAAATCACTATGATCAGGCGAGAATTATTCTCATTATTAATGCTATCATGGTAACTCTTACCAAGCAAAAACAATTTGCCGCTCTTCCTTTAGCCTCTAAGTAATAATGACATAGCCCCGAAGGGAGATTAACATTACACTTAGTTTAGTGCATACCATTGTCTAGACTCTATGTGAGTCACCGAGTAACTCCATGGAAGCATGGTCGTTCTCAATGTAAAAGCACATTTCATCTATCATTAAGAAATTTAATCTTATAGTACCATGAATTAAACACTCTCCGAAGGGAGCAAGGCATATACGCCAAGGCGAGGTGCCTAATCACACTACTATAAACTGGCAATGGAGGCCGTGAGAATTAACCCTTGAATCTCTATCCCACTAGAAATTTTAAAACAAGTATATCGTCTTGAAAACATTGTGATCTAATCAAAATTTTAACCCTACACATCAAATGTGTTTAATTTTTTAAATTCAATGTGATGATATTAAATCACGTCACTATAGTGTAACGAACATTCGCACAATCACAAAGACGTTTAACCTTGTAATCTGTGAAGTAAATACCCTCCGCATGGAATGCAAGACTAGAAATCAAAACAAGGTATCTATTCACATTACAATAAACTTAACAAAAGGGTAATTTCAGCACTCCCACTCATTATTTGAGTTTTTCTTTAAATAATTGTGATCCCATCACAACTAATAACCTTGCACTTGTTGAAAACTCTAACTAAAATGGAAGTCCTAAACTATTTGGGATTCCTTAATCTGCAGTCCAATTCCACTTAATGCCCAAGAAGTATGGTCTTTCAATCAGTTTTCAAGGAGAGAATAAGAGAGTGTCCAACACTCACAGACAAACAATTTCATGTTCTTATGTGATCATAATAAAAACCACTTAGAAAACTCTCATATGTAAAAAAACA
>CM066167.1:26607500-26612500 GCA_033629205.1 Lithocarpus polystachyus | reverse complement strand
GGGGATGGTCCGTTTCAAGTCCTTGAGAGAATCAATGATAATTCATACAAGTTGGATATTCCAGGTGAGTATAACATTAGTGCTACATTTAATATTTCTGATCTTTCTCCTTTTGATGTAGGTGACAATTTGAGGATGAATCCTTTTGAAGAGAGGAGGAATGATGAGAATCAACAAGCATTCAATGATTCATTGCATGTTCCAGTTGGACCTATTATAAGAGCAAGATCCAAGAATATCAAAGAAGCACTTAATGGGTTGATTCAAGAGATTTGAGCTGATTCTAACGCAGAACATTCCAGACTGGGCCCAAAGGAAGATAAAAACATAATAAATTTAATCCAAGCTATTGAAGGCTAATCTGGTTTAATTGGGCGTTATTTATGGCGTGGATTAATGGCTGATTGACTTTCCAGCTCTATATTAGTTAATAGACATTTTTCCTATCTTGGAACTTCTAAAAAAAAAAATTATCGAATAAAAAAAAAAAAAAAAAGGTAAGGCTTTGCTCTTCTCTTTGGTTCTTCAAGAACGGTAAACTTATCAAGGATTCTTCCTTGTGGCATTCAAACTTTATACCTTCGGTTCATGATTCCATTTTAATCATTGGGTCGAGGTCTGTTACTTATACCTTCGGTTTGCGTTTCTCTTATAAACATTGGGTTAGAGTTTTATCAAAAATCTAAATTTTAGCTTTCTTGGGCAAATATTCCAATATTGTTTGTTGGGTCTCAAAGCGTGTCGATTGAGGTTCGCATCAGATCCCAGTACGCGACTCACTCCTTTGCACGAATCCTAGTACGTGACTCACTCACCAACTTGAGGAAGATGTTGGCTACAAAGTTCTTCACTTCATCAACAATGAAGATCAAGGAGCACTTGGTTACAAAGTCCTAAGGCGCAAAGACATAATAGCTTCCTTTAGAGAGAATAAGGCATCAGTCACCTTTTGCATATATTCTCCTTGTATTCTCTTATGTGACGGCCCCTAAAATAAGCCTTATATAGGTTTAGGGTTGTGAGAAAAGAAACCCTACACATACATGTCAGCATGGGTTAAAAATCAGATCTGGAAATCTGAATTTCGTAAAGCTCATGAATTCTCGATCGATCGAGGAGGTGTCGAGCCTATTTGTTGCGAGCTATCGAGAGCTATCGAGGGAATAGAACTTTGCTCGATCGATCGACCTAGCTATCGAGAGGTGTCGAGATTGTGATAACAATCAACTGAAGATCTTGACAGATAGCCTAACTGTCGAGAGGTGTTGAGCAGCTATCGAGCTTTAAAAATCAGCACTTCTTCACTTGAATCTTGGACAGACTTGCATGGATTCAACACTTGAACTTGAAACCTAGGTTTCTTGAAGTATTAAAGACACCTAGATCTACCCAAATACAAGTAAAGTGCATTTTATCAAAAGATTAGCCAATTACATAAAATAATGACATATGTTCTTAACAAGTGAAACACATATATCCTAACATTTATATCTTTAGTGACTTTTAACATAAATCACATACTATGCATCTCATGGACAAAGATAATGTCCCATTAGTTCATTTATAAATAGTCTCATATAATTAAACAATTTAATTATTTATGACATGCCAATAAATTGGATTTTAAAGCATAAACCCCAACATTAGATTGTACTAATCATATCTGTAATTCTTTGCAGGGGTTCCAGGTGACCAGGAAGCTTAATGAAGGGGAATTGTTTCTTACTTTAGCTGATGGGAGTAGGATTTCGGTTGTAGCTGTTGGAGTTTTTAATTTGTATTTTGAGTCTAGGGTTTTAATATTGGAAGACTGTCTATATGTACCTAATGTTTGTAGGAATTTAATTTCTGCAGCTTATTTGGGTAAACATGGATATTGTGTTCTCCTTAAAGACAATGTTGTAATAAAGAAGGGTAAACTGTTTATCTGTTCTGGCAATATTGTGGATGGTCTTTATATTTTTACTCCTGATAAGCATGAATTATATAATTCTGAATTAGATAATGGCTCACGTGTAAAATCATTAAAGAGAAAGTTTCATTTTACTAATGATGCATATCTTTGGTACTTGCATTTGGGTCATATTAATCCAAACAGAATTCAAAAACTAATCAAATATGGACTCTTAGAGCCATTGAACTTTGATGAATTTCCAATTTGTGAATCTTGTTTGGAAGGAAAAATGATCAAACGACCTATTAATGCAAAAGGTAAATAGCCCAAGAGTTGCTAGAACTAGTACATTCAGATGTATATGGTCCTATGTCAATCCAAGCAAGAGGTGGCTATGAATATTTCATTACTTTCACTGATGATTACTCTCAATTTGGTTATGTGTACTTAATGAAACGGAAGTCCGAATTCTTTGAAAGGTTCAAAGAGTTTAGGGCTGAAGTTGAGAATCAATTGGGTAAACGCATAGAGGTCATTCGATCTGATCGTGGTGGCGAATACTTTTTTAGGGATTTTAAGGATTACTTAACTGAAAATGGGATTATATCCCAATTGACTGCACCTGGAACTCCACAACAAAATGGTGTAGCAGAAAGAAGGAATACGACTCTTTTAGATATGGTTAGATCCATGTTGAGTTATTTGACTCTACCAATTTCATTTTGGGGATATGCCATAAATACTGCAATATATCTTCTGAATTTGGTACTTTCGAAGTCTCATCCTAAAACACCTGTAGAGTTGTGGAATGGGAGTAAGCCTAGTATAAGACATCTCCATATTTGGGGTTGTCCGTCACATGTGTTAAAAAGAAAGTCTGATAAGTTACAGTCTAAAACAGAACTGGTTTTCTTTGTAGGGTATCCAAAAGGAACTGTTGGAGGTTTACTTTATAGTCATATAGATAATGAAGTGTTTGTTAGTTCAAATGCCAAATTCTTAGAAAATGACTATATGAATGATTATACTCCTCGAAGTAGAGTTGTGTTCGCTGAAATGATTGAACCTGTAAATGGACAACCAATGGATGAAACTAGGGATGATGTGGTTGTATCGGATACACCACAAGGTATTACTCATGAGATGCCTAGTATACAAGTGCCTCGTAGTAGTGGGAGAATTTTTCAACCTCCTATAAGATTTATAGGTTTGGGAGAAACTTACGAAGCGATCTCAAAAGAGGCTGAAACTGATCCTTACACTTACGAAGAGGCAATGAATGATATAGATGCACATCATTAGGTCAAAGCTATGAAATTTGAATTAGATTCAATGTATTCCAATCAAGTTTGGGATCTTGTAAAGGTGCCAACGGCATTAAACCTGTTGGTTGCAAATGGGTTTACAAGGGGAAGAAAGGGATAGATGGAAAGGTTGAAACCTTTAAAGCAAGGCTAGTGGCGAAAAGGTATACAAAAAAAGAAGGTTTTGATTATGAAGAAACCTTTTCATCAGTAGCAATGCTTAAATATATCAGAATTCTCTTATCCATTGCTGCTCATTATGATTATGAGATTTGGAAAACGGATGTCAAGACTGCATTTCTTAATGGCAATCTTAAAAAGGAAATCTATATGATGCAACCGAAAGGTTTCATAACAAAGAACCAAGAGCATATGGTATGCAGGTTGAAAAGGTCCATTAATGGATTTTAGCAAGCATCTAGGTCATGGAACATTAGATTTGATCAAACAATTAAGTCATTTGGTTTTGAATACAATCTTGATGAACTGTGTGTGTACAAAAGATATCGAGATAAAGTAGTAATGTTCCTAGTGCTTTATGTTGATGATATTCTACTCATTGGAAATGATGTAGGGGTAATGTCATCAGTGAAGGTTTGGTTGTCAAGCCAATTTTATATGAAGGACTTGGGTGAGGCTAACTTTATTCTAGGGATCAAGCTTTGACGAGATTGCAAAAATAAGATGTTAGGCTTATCACAAGCTGGGTATATAGATAAGGTTCTAGAATGGTTTAGCATGCAAAACTCCAAGAAAGGATTACTTCCTTTCAGACATGGAGTTCCTCTGTCTGATGACTAAAGGCCTAAGACTCAAGAGGAAGAAAATATGATGAGACAAGTTCCTTATCCTTCTGCAGTAGGAAGTCTCATGTATGCCACGCTTTGTACTAGACCAAATATTTGTTATTCAGTTGGCATGGTTAGCCGATACTAATCAAATCTAGGACCAAAACATTGGCAAGCTGTGAAGCATATTCTTAAGTATCTATGGAGAACGCGAGATTAGATGCTTATTTACCAGTGTGAGGATTTGATTCCCATTGGCTATACAGATTCAGATTTTCACTCAGATCTAGATTTCAGAAAGTCCACTTTAAGTTATGTGTTCACCTTGGGAGGTGGAGCCATAAGTTGGAGGAGTGTTAAGCAATCTTGTATTGCTGACTTCACCATGGAAGCTGAGTATGTTGCTGCTTAAGAAGCGGCAAAGGAAGTTATCTGGCTTAAGAAATTCCTTTATGATCTTGGTGTAGTGAAAATGGAGCAAGTTCCTATCACATTGTTTTACGACAATAGTGGAGCGGTTGCACAACCCAAAGATCCAAGGAATCACAAGAAAGGAAAACACATTGAGAAAAGTATCACATCATTCGAGACATTGTTGCTCGTGGAGATGTAGTAGTAGCAAAGATTGAAAGTGCAAATAATCTAGCAAATCCCTTTACCAAAGACTTGCTTCAAAGGACTTTCAAGTCACATTTGGAGGGAATTGAGTTAGATTAGTGCACAATAGTCTTTAGGGCAAGTGAGTGATTGTTGAGATTAATGCCCTTAAATCCTATTGTATGATGCTATGTATGACATTATGTATGACTTGATGTATGACTTAATGTTGTAATTAATAAAGTTGTTTTATTGTTATCTAAAATAATGGTAACATGAATATTCGGACATTATCATATAGTCCATGAGATGCATAGTATGTGATTTATGTGAAAAGTTACAAAAGATATAAATCACAAGTTCTTTATAAACTCAGAATTTTAGTTCGTAGTCAGTGATGAAATTGGGCATTTCATC
>CM066167.1:26575000-26602500 GCA_033629205.1 Lithocarpus polystachyus | reverse complement strand
TCCTTGAGTACCCAGTTTAATCCTTTTAAAGTTATTCATCATATATTTATGAAATCTAATTTCATAAATATACACTTTAGTCTTACTAAAGTGATTAGTCCTAACTCTCTGAATAACTAAACCCATTAAACTTATCTCAAGGGAATATTTTATATCCCCGTTAAGAGACTATGAATTCCATCTTGAGAATATATGTTCCATCTGTTGGGAAAATACATGTTTGTATCACATACAAAACATACGCAGCCGAAAATTAACGGATCTACTTCATACGCAATTGATAACATGCACTATGAAAGTTTCAGAATTTAAGAACAAGAAAGCGTACCTTGGTACGGTGAAATTCAAAACCAAAAATCAAAAGTTCTTGGGAAGACTTTTAATCTTCACTCCAATTTCACGTAATGCCCAAGATGTGTGGTTTCTCAATCAGTTTCCAAGGAGAGAATAAAGGAGTGTTCAACACTCACATACAAACCATTTCATTCTTTGTGTAATCTTGATGAAAAACACTCATGAAAAGACTTATGAAAAGACTTATGAAATTCTGTATGTTTCTCTCCTTATATATAAATGAATATCTAATTGGGCTAGCCTTTTGAGCCATTCCAATTGGGCTCTAGTGTGTGGCTTGGAGTGGGACCAAAAGGGAACAAAAAAGACTCTAGCTCCAATGGGTCTTGGGCTTTTCTGTCAACTCTTAATAAGTCCAAAGTTACCATTAATTATATTCAATACCACTATATGAATATAATTGCACTCTAGGCCTTATTAATAAATTATATCCCAAGACTTTATTATACATGCAACTCCTTCATTAAAATATTTGTAGTAATACAAAGTCATGAATGTAGACTGCCACTTTAAAGATTACTACATCTTAATCCTTGAGTATTCGATTTAATCCTTAATGTTATTCATCATATATTTACGAAATCCAATTCCATAAATATATACTTTAGTAACTCCTTACTAAAGTGGTTGGACCCAACTCTCTGAATAACCAAACCCATTAAACTTATCTCAAGGGAATATTTTATATCTCCGTTAAGAGATTATGAATTCCATCTTGAGAATATATGTTCCATCAACACTAAATGCAGCTGCCCAACATACTGAGATTTTGACCATAACTTATAGATGCAACTCCTGATATATCAAAGCAACCTACATCTCATGATCACGTCCATTATTCTCTCAGGATTTAGAGTTGATATAAATAGAAGTCGTGAGATTTATTATTCATTTGACAGTCGTTAGGAGAATAATAAATCCCACAGCGGTCTAGTTCAATATGTCTTAACTCTCAAAACATATCAACATACCAACTAGAAATCTCCATTTCCATGATCAAGACTAATCATCTTAGTCGATATGTTATAGTCTTTGCAGATGAAACACCCAATTTCATCACCGACTACGAACTACATTCTGAGTTTACAAAGAACTTGCAATTTATATCTTCTGTGACTTTTCACATAAATCGCATACTATGCATCTCGAGGACTAAGATAATGTTCCATTAGTTCATTTATAAATAGTCTCATATAATTAAACAATTTAATTATTTATGACATGCCAATAAATTGAATTTTAGGGCATAAACCCCAACACCATCAACACTAAATGTGGCTGACCAACATATTGAGATTTTGACCGTTACTTTAGATCTCACTCCTGATATATCAAAGCAACCTACACTTCATGATCAGGTCCATTATTCTCTCAGAATTAAGAGTTCATGCAAATAGAAGTCGTGAGATTTATTATTCATTTAATAGTCGTTAGGAGAATAATAAATCTCACAGCGGTCCAGTTCAATATGTTTTAACTCTTAAAACATATTAACATATCAACTAGAAGTCTCCACTTCCATGATCAAGACAAATCATCTTAGTTGATATGTTGTAGTCTTCGCAGTTGAAATGCCCAATTTCATCACCGACTACGAACTATAATTCTGAGTTTACAAAGAACTTATGATTTTATATTTTCTGTGACTTTTCACATAAATCACATATTATGCATCTCATGGACTATTTGATAATGTCTGAATATTCATGTTACTATTATTTTAGATAATAAAAAAACAACTTTATTAATCATAATATTAAGTCATACATAATCTCATACTTGATATCATACATAGCAGCATACAATAGGATTTAAGGGCACTAATCCTAACACCTAATAGTTCTATGCGCAAGTTGCTTGTGCTTGAAGCACATGGAGGTGGTTTAATGGGTCATTTTAGTGTAAGGAAGACTTTAGAAGTGTTACATGAACATTTGTTTCGGCCAAAGATGAAAAGTGATGTGGAAAGAGTTTGTGCTAGATGCATTACCTGTAGGCAGGCCAAATCTAGAGTCTTACCATATGGATTATACACTCCTCTATCGGTACCTAGTGCACCTTGGGCCGACATTTCTATGGATTTTGTTTTAGGCTTGCCTAGGTCAAGGAAAGGTAGGGATTCAATTTTTGTGGTTGTTGATAGGCTTTCTAAGATGGCACATTTCATATCTTGTCATAAAATTGATGATGCAACCCACATCGCTGATTTTTTCTTTAGATAGATAGTACAGCTCCGTGGTGTTCCTAGGAGTATTGTGTCTGATCATGATGTTAAGTTCCTTAGCTACTTTTGGAAAGTCTTGTGGGGAAAGTTGGAGACTAAACTATTGTTTTCGACTACTTGTCACCCCCAAACGAATGGACAATCTGAGGTAGTGAATAGACCTATATCTACTTTGTTGCGTACTATAATTCAAAAGCACTTGAAAAATTGGGAGGATTGTTTTCCATTCATTAAGTTTGCATATAATCCGAGTGTTCATTCTATTACTAATTTTTCACAATTTGACATTGTTTATGGTTTTAATCCACTAACTCCTTTGGATTTGCTGCCTTTGCCAGTTAATGAAATGACTAGTTTTGATGGTCAAAAAAAGGCTGAGATGATGAAGAAACTCCATGAAAGTGTACGACAACATATAGAAAAGAAGAATTAGCAATATGCGACCAAAGCCAACAAAGGCCGTCGACAAGTCCTTTTTGAGCCGAGTGATTGGGTTTGGGTGCATATGAGAAAGGAAAGATTTCTAGCCTATAGGCGGTCCAAGCTAGAGGGGATGGTCCATTTCAAGTCATTGCGAGAATCAATGATAATTCATACAAGTTGGATCTTCCAGGTGAGTATAACATTAGTGCTACATTTAATATTTCTAATCTTTCTCCTTTTGATGTAAGTGACGATTCGCGGACAAATCCTTTTGAAAAGAGGGGGAATGACGAGAATCAACAAGCATTAAAGGATTCATTGCATGTTCTAGTTAGGCCTATTACTAGAGTAAGATCCAAGAAGATTATAGAAGTATGGTTCTCAAACCCAAACCAGATCGGGAGGTCGGACCGTGAAAACCAGGAACTGGATTGAAATCTGATTTTTTAAGCATAGAGAACCGGGCATATGTGGCAATTCTGTGAACCCCTAAAACCGGGGTTGAACCGCACAACCGGTGGCAAGAACTGTGCAATCCAACCCCTTAGCAATTTTTTTTTATTTTATTTTATGAAAACAACTTAACACAATTTTATTCTACTTAATTAAATTATCCATCTATTACAAGAAAAAAAAAATTATAATTAAAATCCTTCAAAAATATTCAACTTTACTTCAAAAATTAATTATAAATTTTAATGTTTTCATGGTTATTATTTTATTTTATTAATTTTCTTATTTACTCATTAAATATATACTTGAAAATCATTAAATTTCCCACAAATATATAGATATAGTAGTCAATTTTGCTAGTTTTATAAATTTAATATCTATATTTAGGCTTTAATTAGTTATTAAATTAATTATGATGTCATCACGGTTTAACCCTGGTTCGACCTCAAAAACCTTGAACCTCTCCCTTTTATAATTCAATGAACGGTCCGGGTCTGAAAACCTTGCAAAGAAGCCCTTAATGGGCTGATCAAAACACAAGACATTCCAAGTTTGGCCCAAAGGAAGATGAAGGTGTAATAAATTTAATTCAAGCTATTGAGGGCTGCTTAGGCTTAATCGGACGTGATTTATGAAGTGTATTAATGACTGATTGATTTTCCAGCTCCATACCAATTAATAGATATTTTTCCTATTTTGGAGCTACTAATTTTAGACCAAATCTTCCTTAATTTTAGGCTTCTATTATTTATAATGTTTTTTTTAGCTATTTTCCTATTTTGGAGCTACTAATTTTAGACCAAATCAACTTTAATTTAGGCTTCTATTATTTAGCACTTTTTTTTTTCCTATTTGCAGTCATGTCTTATTAATAGGATGCACTCATTGTAATAGAGAAATATTGAATAAAAATCAGAAAAATGTGAGTTTTTGGTTGTTCTCTTGGTTCTTCAAGAACTGTGAACTTATCATGGATTCTTCCTTGTGGCGTTTAAATTTTGTACCTTTGGTTCGTGATTCAGTTATAGTCATTGGGCTAGGGTTTATTACTTACAACTTTGATTCGCGTTTTATTTATAAACGTTGGGTCAGGGTTTATATCAAAATTTGAATTTTTGCTTTCTTGGGCAATTGTTACAATATTATTTGTTGCGTCTTAAAGCACATCGATTGAGGTTCGCATCACTTCGAGCGATGAATCTATAGATAAAGATTTTGAAATTGTAGTATGGAAACCCTTATTGTCTTCTAAACCCTTCTCCTCTTCGTCTTCAATCCATTTCCATACTCTCTTCGAATCTTGCTCTTTAGAGCAAAGGCACCTAAAATCTATAAGAAAAAGATTCAATTCCTTGGAGGGGTTGTCACAAGATTACCTCGTTCGAATGAAAGAGGCTGCTCCTTTGCCCATGGTGAGGTGAGTTCTTACGAGGCTAGTTTTTCATGTTGCCTTCATTTTCCTATTCACCCTTTCATCATGCAACTTCTTGCTGTTCTTAATGTTGCATCTGGACAACTCGTCCTTAATACTTGAAGGACGACTATTGGCTGTATGTCAGTTTAGGTATCTGCCCACGATGGGGATATGATAATCCTAAAAGAATTCCTTCACTTATACCTTTTGAAACCTTCTACCCACTATAGATAATTTGAACTTTTGCCTTGGAGTAGGGAGTCTTGGATCGTCCGTAGTTTCCTACTTCTTTTCGTGATTGGAAATCACGATACTTTTTTGTTTTTAGTTCTGGATGGGAAACCATGACTGACGACCTATGGGGTGAGGTCCCGTGGTTGCTACGAAAATGGGAAATCCCCTTTCTTGGTGCGTTCCTCTACCTTTCCATTTGACCAACTGTTTTAACTTATCATTTTTTGATTCTCCAACTTGTTTTGCAGTTTCTGGTCGTCCTAAGTTAGAAGACTATTATCGAGGACGAGTTGAAATTGCTCGTAAGTTTGCCCTTACAATCGAAGATTTTGACGACCTGGTAGATCCTCGTCATTTGTACAACTATTGTCTTGGACCTAAACCCTCTGCATTTGTGTTAAAGAAGATTGTTCGTGAAGAGAAGAGTATGTTTAACTTTACTTTTTCTTCTCGTATTTCCCTTTTCTTTATAAGAACTTGGTTTTCTGACTTTCTATTTTGTAGAAATGGCTACCAAGTACAGCAAAGATAAATATGCCCTTGTGAAGAGCTTGAAGAACGAGCCTTTGTCTCAGCTTACTCCTGGGTCAAAGAATGCAAGCTTGATGAAGGAAAAGATGAAACTCTTACCCTGTTATCTCTTTTTGGCACCCCATCTTCTCCCATACCTTCCTTCGAGATGATGACCTTTACTCCTCTAACCACTTGCTCTAAAGGGAAGGGTAAGGTTGGCAAGAGTGCTTAGGAAGATCCTGCCACAGCCTTTGGACGAGATCATATAATTATTACTGACGATGAGCCTAGAGGCCTCTCATCCATCCCTTCTCACTAACTGGTCAGCCGTCACATTCATAAACTAGTACAGGTATTTTACTCTTCTACTTTTTATTACTCATTGAGTATTTACACCTGTTAAAAGTTTTGACCCTTCCTTCGTTTTTCAGGTTCTTGGTGAATCCCTATGCTTGATGATAGATTACCTGAGTAGTGAAGAGAAGGTAGTTGTAGCCAATTCCAAGGTTGACTCAATTGAGGTCGAGAGCTCAAAGTTGAGGAAGGATTTGATTAAGGCAATGGATCTAGCGACGAAGGCTAAGGAAAAGGTGAAAGATCTCAAGGATGCGTTGAAGGTGGAGAAGAAGCTCGTCATTCAAAGGACAAGGAAGTTCGCGGCCCTTCTGAAGACAGACGAAGAACGTGAGAAGGTTATCACCAAATTTCTTGAGTTTGATCGCTTTTCTTATCTACAATTCGTCCAGTACTTTAATGGCTTCAAGCTTCTTCGTAGGTGGATGATGAAGCATCATTGCCAAGTAGCAGACTTTGCAAATCTTGACTTCAAAGCCATTGCTACCGAAATCCTTGCTGACGAGAGTAAAGAGAAAGAAGGTGAAACTGTGGCTAATGCTACTGTAAAGGATGGTACTATCACAGGCGGAGTTGTTGACGAGGCTCATATGGATAAGGACCATGTTGAGGAGGTCGTCACTACTCCTTGAAAGAAGATTTTTAATAACTTCTTTTTTTTTTCTTTTCTTTGTTCTTTTTTTAAAGACTTTGGTTGCCTCGTGTTTTGAAGTTTTAACTCAAAGACAATAGATGCCTCCTGTTTTGAGGTTTTAATTTAGAAACGATGAATATTTCAAATGCCTCCTGTTTTGAGGCTTTTTGTTTTTATAAGCAATGCCTTTGTTTAGGCTTTATTTACTTATTCAACCTTTGCTCAAGAAGTTTTGTTATGGCTTAAACCTCGAAGTTCTCATCATAATATCAGGCTTCTTTGTTTGAGATTCTTTTGACCATACATGGCATTCCTTTGGGGATACATGATCTGAACTTGAAGTTTTTCGTCATTGATAACGTACTTCAATGGTTCTTGTCCTTTGAATTCCTTTTGTGTTTATAGTTTGAACTTATTATTAGAGTTTTTACCATGTTTATGATTTAAACTCGTTATTTAAGTTTTTACCATGTTTTTGATTTAAACTTGTCATTTGAGTTTTTTTTATCATTTTTATGATTTAAACTTGCATTTGAGTTTTTACCATTTGGTCATGGATATCTCCTTCTCGTCTGTGAACTTAACCTTGAAGCTTTGTCAAACTTATTGAAAAAAAGATGGCTTATGGAGCCTTATTATTTCATGCACCCTTATTCATGAGGGGATTACAAGGAAATTACTGAAAATAACTTGACCAAAATACTTGGAAGGAAAAAATGCTTTAAGGAAAAAACAATGAAATCTCGCTAATCTGATGCATCGTCAAGCGAGGTACTCTTATAAATGGAGCTTATTAATCCAAGTACTTCTTATTGATAGTACTTCTTGAGATGTTCCACATTCTAGGGACAAGGAAATAGCTTGTCGAGGTCCTTCTGGTAGTAACTTCCTCTTCTTGAGTAACGGACGACCTTATATGGACCATTCCAAGTAGGGCCTAACTTCCCCTGAGCTGGGTCCTTTGTGGTTTGTGAGACTTTCGCAGTACCATATCGTCAGAGTTGAACCTTTTAAGCTTTACCCTCTAATTGTGGTACTTTGCCATCTTCTGCTGATATAGAGCCATTATTAGAGCTGCCTCGTCTTTGACCTCAGGTAAACAGTCCAAGTTGAGTCTCAGCTTGTCATTGTTTGAACCTTCGTCATACTGTGCTTGCCTAAGACTTGATACCCCTACTTCAACAGGAATGTTTGCTTCTATACTGAAAGCCAACTTAAATGGAATTTTTCTAGTTGGTGTTCTCACAGTTGTCCGATAAGCCTATAGTACCCCTAGCAACTCTTCTAGCCATGCACCCTTTGCCCCCTCAAGTCGTGCTTTGATGAGTTTAAGCAAAGTACGATTTGTTACCTCTATCTACCCATTTGCTTGTGGGTGCCCAAGTGATGAATAGTGGTTTTTTATTCCCAGTTCTATACAAAATTCCCTAAATTTTCAACTATCAAACTGTCGACCATTATCAGAAATGATCGTCTTTAGGATTCCAAACCTACAGACAATGTTCTTCCAAACGAAGCTCTGGATCTTGCCTTCAGTGATTACTACCAATGGTTCTGCTTCAACCCATTTAGTGACGTAATCAATAGCGACGAGCAGGAACTTAAACCTGTATCTTCCCTCGAAGGAGTGGACCAATGATGTCAATCCCACATGTGGAGAATGGCCAGGGTGAGGAGATGCTCATCAGTATTTCTCTAGGAATATGCCGCACATTTCCGAACCATTGGCACTTATCGCATTTCTTGACGAGTTCAACCATGTTGTTTTGCATAGTTGGCCAAAAGTGGCCTACCCTAACTGTCTTTCCCACCAAAGATCGAGGTCCTGAATGGTTACCACATACGCCTTCATGGATTTCTCACAACACATACGTTGCTTCTTTAGGAGTCAAGCATTTTAGGTATGAAAGTGAAAATCCTCTTTTGTAAAGTTCACCATTCACAACAGTAAACCTGTCTACTCTAACTCTAACCTTTTTTTCTTCTGACGGGTTAGATGGGAGTTGGCTGTCTCTGATGTAAGAAAGGATCGAGTCCATCCAGGTGTTTGGTCGTTGGACTGAGAGGATCTGCAATTCGTCGATACTAGGGATTGTCTGGACTTCTATAAGTAACTCTGTCGTTGCTGAGGCATCTTCAGTTGAAGCTAATTTAGCGACCTTGTCAGCAACTGAGTTGTTTTCCCTTGGGGTTTGCTCGATCTTGACATCATCAAATTTGTCAATGAGTTGAGTCATTAGCCTGAGGTATCTCTTCATTCTCTCTTCCTTTGCTTCGTATTTGTTGGTTATTTGCCTAACAATCAGCTTAGAATCAGTCCTCAATCTCAAATTCTTGATCCCCAAGGCTCTTGAAATTCTCAGGCTAGCAAGGACTACTTCATACTTTGCCTTGTTGTTTGTTGCTGGAAATTGGAGTTAAACTCCATACCTAAAGACTTCCTTATCGGGTTATGTCATAATGATACCAATGCCTCCAAGCCCTGCAATAGACAAGCCATCTGTGCAAATTGTTGAATACTCTGTTTCCCGATCTAGGTCTGTAAGAGTGAATTTTGGAATAAAATCTAATAAAGCTGGAGCTTTGTTTGCTGTTCTTAGCTTGTACTAAGTATTAAACTGGCTTAGCTCAACAGCCCATAGGACCATGAGCCCTGCAAATCTGGTTTGCTCATTGCTTTTTAGATTGGTTAATCCATCATAACCATGATGGCATGAGCTTGGAAGTACGGATGAAGCTTCCTTGAAGCCATAATTAACGAGATGGCCTTCTTCTCTATACGTGGGTACTTCGCTTAAGCACCTTAAAAAGTTTGACTTGTGTTATACACAGGACGTTGTATTTTGGATTCTTCACGGATCAATGCCAAGTTGACAGTTGTTTGTGATACAGCTAGGTCCAAAAACAGATCTTCTACTTCTACTAACGGGCTTAATAATGGAGGTTTGGGCAGAAACTCCTTAAGGTTCTTAAAGGCTGCCTCACACTCATCTGTCCAATGGAAAGCCTGCTTAAGAGTTTTAAAGAAGGGGAGACACTTATCAGTGGCCTTCGAGACAAACCTGTTTAATACTGCCATTCGCCCTATCAGCCTTTGCACCTCTTTAACTGTCTTAGGAGAAGTCATGTCAAGTATGACTCTAACCTTCTCTGGATTTGCCTTAATTCCTAGTTGAGATACCATGAAGCCTAGGAATTTTCCTGATGAGACCTCGAAAACACACTTCGCAAGGTTGAGCTTCATTCTATACCTTCTCAAAACATCGAACATCTCTTGGAGGTCTTCAAGGTGGATTTTGGCTTTCTTGCTTTTTACAAGCATGTCGTCCACATAGACCTCCATATTCCTGCCTATTTGCCTACTGAACATTTGGTTTACCAATCTTTAGTATGTGGCACTTGCATTCTTCAGTTTGAACGGCATGACTTTATAGCAATATAGGCCCTAGCTAGTGACAAACATAGTTTTCTCCTGATCTTCCTTCTTCATTAGGCTCTGGTTATAACCTGAAAAATTATCCATGAAAGTTAGCAGTTCATGACCAGCTATCGAATCAATGAGCTAGACAATTCTGGGAAGGGGAAAACTATCTTTGGGGCATGCATTGTTTAAGTCGATGAAGTTCACTCACATTCTCCACTTTCCGTTGGACTTTTTTACCATGACAACATTGGCAAGCCATTTGGGGTAGTAAACATCACGAATGAATCCGACGGCTAAGAGATTTTCCACCTCTTCCATAACCGCTCTGTTTCGCTTTCCGGCGAACACTCGTCTCTTTTGTCGAACAGGCTTCTTTGTTGAGTCGACATTGAAACTGTGCTCTATTACTTTTTCATCAATCCCTGGCATATCTTCATGGCTCCATGCAAAGACATCTAGGTTCTTTTTCAAAAACTTCACTACCTCATCCTTCAAAGATTTCTCTGGCTAAAAGTTGGTCTCTAAAGATTTCTCCAATCCCATGGGGGGTCAAGAATTTTACTTTCAAGCAGTATGTGGAAGTTGTGGCCTTAAGGAAATTAAGAGTTAGTCGTCCAAGAATCACATTATAGGATGAAGGGCAATCGAAGATCAGAAAGTCTACCACCCTTGTCACCTGAGCGGGGTAAGTCCCTGCTGTAATTTGCAATGAAATGATGCCCTTTGGATAAACATGGTCTCCACTGAAACTAACCAACAGGGATCCGAAGGGTCTAAGGCATTTTGGATCCAACTTCATCTGCTAGAAAGCCGTCATGTACATTACATCTACCGAGCGTCTGCTATCCACCAACATTCTTCGGGTGTTGTACCCTTCAATGGTTAGCATAATGACAAGGGCGTGTGGCTACTTGATTCCCTTCAGATCTCGCTTGGAGAAAACAATGTCGTCATTCCCGATAAGATGATGTTTTGCTATTGGGTGTTTAATGTGAACACTATTTACTTGCCTTTGGATTTCCTTTCTTAGGGACTTATATGGTCCCCCAATAACCGGTCCTCTGGTGATCGTCCTTATTTCTCCCACGATCAACTTGGGATTGTCCCGATCTTCTTCCTTATGGTCGTTAGTAGACTTCTCCTCCGTCCACTGGTGGGCTTGATATTCTTTCTTAGCAAACTTTTGAAGTTTTCCCCACTGGATCAACTCCTCTATCTATTCTTTCAAATCTTGGCACTCGTCAGTATAATGACCATGGTCCTTGTGGAAGCGACAATATTTCTTCGTATCTCTCCATTTTGAGGACAAGCTCAATGGTTTGGGCCATTTCAGTGCAGGATCGTCCTTTATCTGCATGAGGATTTTGTCCACGGGCATCAACAAAGGAGTGAAATTCAGCTTTTTCTTTGATGACGTCTCCAGACCACTTTTGCTGGCCTTGGTTTCTGTGAGATTATCTTTGTGATACCTCTTCATGCCTTGGGACTCAGCACTTTCTTCCTTCTTTCGCTTACCCATCAGTGCCTTTACAGTCAGTGCATCTTCTGATATAATAATATTCTCTCTAGAAACATAGAACTGATTGAGAGACCACACATCTTGGGCATCAAGTGGAATTGGAGTGAAGATTGAAAGTATTCCCGAGTTCTTCTTCATTCGGTTTTGAATTTCACCGCATCAAGGTACACTCTCTTGTTCTTATATTCTGAAACTTACATAGTGCATGTTATCAATTGCGAATGAAGTAGATCCGTTTATTTTTCCGCTGCGTATGTTTTGTATGCGATACAAATATGATGATTTCCCAACATCTTCCCCATTCATGTATTTTTGTGCTTTGAACAATAGATCTATCATTGATGTTGGAGGAGTCTTTTCTAGAGAAAAGATGAGGTCAGGATTGTTCAACCCTGCTTGGAAGGTCGTCATTATCACCTGATCATCTGCTTCATCAATTTCCAATACTACTTTGTTGAAATGTTTTACATACTCTCTCAAGGTTTCCCCTTCCTGCTGCGTCACAGTTAACAGATAGGAGGTGGGCCTCTATAGCGTTGGCCCTCAATGAAATGACAGACAAAGGAGACGCTCAGCTGGTCAAAATTTACAATAGACGCCGCAAGCAACTTGCTAAACCACACCCTTTCTGCTCCCCTAAGGGTTGTTGGGAATGTCCTATAAATGACTTCATCTAGGTTCTGCTAAAGGCTTAGAATTGTCTTGAATGCCCCTATGTGATCCAAGGGATCCTTAGTGCCATCGTAAACTTCCAGCTGAGGGAGACGAAATTTGGAAGGGACAAGGGGCTCTCCAAAACGCTGGCAGTGAATGGTGAGTCTGTCCTTTCGATCATGCCATCAAGGTTTACTGTTGTCTTAGCCTTCATGGCATTTTTGACTTTGTCTAACTCCTTCCTCATGTTCTTCATCATTTGATCACTGCCACAAGTTGACTGCGTAATGTGTTCTAAAGTTTCTCTTCTGCTATTTCCTAGGCTGTGGGCTTCGTCGTCATTATTGTTGCGGTTATGCCGAGACTGTGACATACTCATGCCCTTTAGACATGCTTTCCATTTCAAATCTTCATTCTGTTTCATCAGTTCTTTTACATTAGCTATGAATGCTTGAATTTGTTGAGCCATTGCCACCAGATCTGGTGGTGTAGTAGTGGTTGGGTCCACCGGTTCTAAGGAACTTAGTCAGTAGAGAATTCAACGGCTTATTGTCAATCTCCCCATAGACGGCGCCAAACTAATGAAGTTAGATTTCGCCTCATCAGTATGTTCCTCGTCAGTACGATGGACGACCTAGAAATCCTGTGGAAGAGAAAACACTAAGTAGATAATGAGACTACTTTGGGGCCTACCAAGGACCCCCTGATGCTTAAATTAGCTTAAACTCTTTAGAAATAAGTAATCTGTAGAGCCTATGTGTGCATACATTTTTGTATATCATTTACCTGGCTTTTTTGGCTTTATATAGCCTCTATGTGAGTAAATACTCTGTGTAACATTGTACTACAACTGGAAGAGTTATGGCTTAATGATGACCACTTAATCCAGCCTTTTCCTGTCCATAACGGTTATTTAAATGCACATTATTGGACAGTAGTAACGATTTCGCTCTCATCACTTAATCATTGAATGTTGCCTGGGATTAATGCACTTACACTCGTCCATACTCTTACTTGTCATTATTTCATCCATTTTTCGTTGTCCATTTTGATTCTCACTTTCATTTCCTTTTCTTCTCTTGTTTTCTTCTATCTCTTCCTTTCCTTTTTTTTTCTTTTCTTTGTTTTTCTCTCTTTTTTCTTTTCCATGCTTCTTGTTGGGAAAAAGGGTATTCTTTCATTTATTAATCATCCTCACATCCCTCCATCATTCATCCACAAAACTTGGCCCTTATATAGAGTTAATCCTTTCCAATATTAGATTATGCCTCTAATGTTAAGGGTAACCCTTTCAAATCACCATCTCTTAAGAACATGCCCCTAATGTAAGGGGTAATCTCTTGGTGACAGGCCAAGAATGTATTGACCCCTTGTGATGAATTAATTGATTAATTAGCTAAATTTATTAATTAATCAAATTAACATGCAAAGCACGTGGTAGCACAAACAAATCACCAAATAACTAAATGTAGTGAAAATTAAATTTGACACAGGTGATTTGTTTACGAATGGGGAAAACCACTGAGGCAAAACCCCACTGGGTGATTTTAAGGTCACCACTACCGAGAATTCACTATAAACACAACAAGCGGTTACAAGTAAAGGAATCTCAGTACCTTACACCAACCTACAGTTGAACCCTTACCCTAATACCCAATTAGACTTGTTCTGTAGTGACAATCTCTCCTTTTGATGAACGGCTCCCAGTACGTGACTAACCAATTGCGCAAATCCCAATACGCAACTTAATTACCAACTTGAGAAGAATGTTGGCTGCAAAATTCTTTAGTTCATAACACGATGAAGATCATGAAGTTGCTTGGTCACAAAACCCTACGGTGTACAAACACAGCAGCTTCTTGAATAGAAAGATGAACTAGGGCATATGTCTCTGATTTACAATATGCTTGTGAGAAACCTTTGCATTCAGTTGCGTCAGCTACGACGGCCCTAAAACAATCCTTACATATGTTTAGGTTGTGAGAAAAGAAAGCCCAAACATCTATCCACGAATTGGAATGAAATCAGATCTGGAAAACTGATTTTCATAAATCTCGACAAATACCCTATCTATTGAGTAGCTATCGAGCCTTAGGCCGAAACAGCTTTTTAAGCCTTGATAGATACTAGTTGTCGAGTTGGCTGTCGAGCTTTAATGAACATCACTTCTTCACTTGTTTCTTGGACAGACTTGTATGACTTTAACACTTGAACTTGAAACCTTATTTCTTGAAGCATTAAACACATCTTAGATCTATCCAATTACCAGTGAAGTGCATTTTGTCAAAGGATTAGCCAATTACATAAAATATTGACATATGTTCCTAACATGATTTACATATGTTCCTAACATGATTTACATATGTTCCTAACATGATTCACATTTGTCCTAACAGTCCTTACCACTGATACTTATGATTTTAACTCGTCACTTGCAAGTGGAGTTTTTATCATAATGAATTGACCTCATCATTCTAAAGCGATAATTATGATTTAAACTCATCATTCGTGAGCAGATTTTTTACCACTGGTAATTATGATTTAAACTCGTCACTTATGAGTAAAGTTTTTACCACTGATAATTATGATTTAAACTTGTCACTTATGAGTATATTTTTTACCATTTGATAATTATGATTTAAGCTCATCATTCGTGAGCAAAGTTTTTACCATCGAGCATTAGGATTTAAACTCTTCATTTTCGAGTTTTTATCATTGATGATTTAAACTTGTCATTTTGAGAGTTTTTTCCTTTGAACATTATGATTTAGACTCATCATTTTTAAGTTTTTTACCATTGATGATTATGATTTGAGCTTGTCATTCTCGAGTTTCTAACATTGCTAAAATCTTTCAGAGACTCCATCAATATGCTCACTATGCATAGCTTGCGCTTAGTTATTAGGTATGCATATTAAAGACTTGATCTTTGGAAAGAAAATGACTTAGAGACGCCTTATTTGCTCTATTCACCCTTGCTTGTGAAGGTATTACAAGGTGTGGACACAAGGAGGAGTCACCATTTAGTTTTTGCAATGGTTTAGGAATCATATATATAGCGTCCTTTCAATGAAGGACCTTTTGGTCTTACTACCAGAGATATGGAGGAAAATAAAAATCTTTTTCTTTTGAGTTAGGCTCAACAATAAGTTTGGCACTATTTAATTTTTCAACTTCAGTTTTAAATTCAACTAGTTGCTCTTCCAAACTTTTAATTTTGTCCACCAGAGATGAAATTTGATCTCTAAAATTCTCATTCAAATTATTGGCTTCATCCAATTTTGCAATCAAATCTTCCTTTTCAAACTTGACCTTTTTAAATTTAGCTTTTAATTTTGTAGAATATTCAAGAGAATTCATACCAAAATTATAAAGCTTGCAATAGGCATCTTGAATATCATCATCATCATTCAACATAAGATCATGCAAATCAAAACAATCAAGAGTTTCCATGACAACAAGGGTCAATGCATCACACAGCAAAGATTAAAACCTAATCAGAGTATCTCTGCTTTAATACCACTTGATGGGCCAAAAACGTATTGACCCCTTGTGATGAGTTAATTGATTAAGTAGCCAAGTTTATTAATTTATCAAATTAACATGCAAAACACATGGTAGTACAAACAAATCACCAAATAACTAAATGCAGCAGAAATTAAATTTGACACAAGTGATTTGTTTACAAATAGGGAAAATCACCGAGGCAAAACCCCACCGGGTGATTTTAAAGTCACTACTCCCGAGAATTCACTATTATCATAACAAGCGGTTACAAGTAAAGGAATCCCAGTACCTTATACCAACCTACAGTTGAACCCTTACCCCAATATCTAATTGGACTTGTTCTGTAATGACAATCTCTCCTTGTAATGCACAGCTCCCAGTACGTGACTGACCAATTTGATGCGTGGATCCAGTACGCGTCTTACTCCTTTGAACGAATCCAAGTACGTAACTAACTCCACAACAACCCTTTGATTGTTGTAGTTGATTTGCAGTAGCTTCATATAAAAACACCAATAAGATCTTCAATGTTGGTGCAAGAGATTTTGCTTGATTGCAGAACCCAAAGGCGTACAAGAAACGCAGCAAGAACTCTTTCTTCTGTAGATGGAGGCTAGGGTTTCAAAAAGAAAACCTTATGAAGCTCTCTAGGGTTAGGTTTTTCTTTTTCCACCTCTTTTAAATAGGAGCTTAATGGGCTCTCCTATTCCAAATAGGTTTACATAAACCTTGGTGTAAGAAGTTTAGACCCCTTAAACCCAAACAGATTAACCTAGATATTTAGCCAAGTGATTAACTTAGGTAAATTAAGCAATTCTAGGTTAATACAAATATATTATATCATGCAAAGTGCGAAAAATAAAGAACACACGATATGATAACCCAAGAAAACCAAACCGGTAAAAATCCTAGGGAGGATTTAACCTAACTATCCTCAAGGTAAAACATAATTCACTATGAAAGAATTGAAGTTTACACAATAGCGACTTAGACCACTAACATCCTATTGCTACCTCGAGTAGGAAACTTACTACCACGACCACGTGACAGCTCCGAGTCCACGGACTACTTCTTTCTTGAATCCACAACAAAGCACAAGCACTCCTGCTTGTATATCTTTAAATTCTTGAATCTGCAACTGAATGATCACCAAGCTCTTGACATCAATCTTGAGTTTGGAAACCCTAAGTGTATGTGAAGGCAAACACCTCTAGATCTCACAAAAAGATTCACACACACAGCATTCACAACTCTAAAAACATGGCTAGGGTTTTCCCTTTTATACTTAGGGCAAAACATTAAACCCTACACATCAAACGGGCTTAGGCTGAATTGGAAATTCTGCAGAAAAAACAATTTGCACGACTTTCGATCGGTCGAGTCTAATTCTCAATCGATCGAGCCTGGCAGATTTGCACAGTAACTTTTGTAGTAACTCGATTCCAACTTTACATAAAAAGCACATACTTTGAGCAAGTTTAAACAAGACTAAAACTGTTTTGATCATGGTTTGCCAACCTTACAAAATGAAGTTCTAAAACATTAGTTCCTAATTCCTTAGAACCTAACACTTGGGCATTCCTAGTCCAATATGAATTATACAAACCCATAAACAAATAGCCTTTCAGAATAAAAACGTTGCTGGCTATAGTCTGAATCCCATAAGCTCGATTGATTAAGACATGTGTCGAGCTTTAATAAATCTCGACAGATTGAGCTTCTGTCGAGGAGGTATCAGGACCTGTATATTGCACTTTTCTTGAGCAGTTCTTGAGTAATATTCATATCTTCAATTTAACCACTTGTGATGGTCATCTTGAATCGTCTTAGATTTATCCAAATACAAGTAAAGTGCATTTTGTCAAAGGATATGCCAATTACATAAAAATATGGTCCTAACACTTGGCATGGGTATAAAGAAAGAATTCATCTAGGCTCAACGGGGTTAGCAAATGGAAATAATCTCTCATTGTAAAGAAGGTAGCAGAAAAGTGGCCTCTCATCCCTTCAACCTTGATTGCTTAGCCTTTCCAAACCTAGGTTAGCCTTTTCATCTTATCAAGCTCTCATCGTTGTAATGTTATCCATGTGAAACAACAAGTTATTTATTCAATTTCTCTTTCCCATCTTTGAACTCACTCATGTCTTATGCTTCAAGGAATCTCTCATCATTCATCCTTCTCATTCTTGTGTACTCTCTCACTTGATTGAAGTCTTTTTTTTTTCTTTCTTTATCTTTATCTCTCGACCTCTTTCTCACTTTCAACCTTGCGCTTTAAGATCAAATGAACTAAGACAATCTTATCTTTTGGTTCCTTATTTGGATTAACCAATGTGTTAGGTTTAAGGATTCATTCATTTCAAAGCTAGTAAAAAGAGATCACATGATGCACATCGTATTTAAATGACCATCTTTATTGAAAGTGAAACAACATTGATTTCAAAATTCAAAAGAACATGACTAACGTGATAAAAGGAAAGACTCAACAACACAACAAGGGAAAGACTCAACAATACAACAAGGTAATGAATCAAATAGACTCAACAAATTGGAGACATGACAATTGAAAAAAACTCAACAAAATTGAAATGGCTCATCCTTTAGCAAAGGTGTTCACATGAATCAAATCTCTTAGACACATCCCTTTATTCATTCTTGCTTGTTTCTACTTGCTCATTTCTTGAGGCTGTGGCTTGGCAATCACCCCTTGATCTATTAAATCTTGAACTTTATGCTTCAACCTTAGGCAACTATTTGTCTTGTGTCCTCTCCTTTGGAGGAATGCACAATGGTCATTTCTATTCCAATTTGGTGGGATTGGATTTGGAAGAGTAGTATCGAGGGGCTTAAGATGCCCCCCCTTATTCAAGACTGCTAATACTTCTGATAAAGGCCTTTGGAGATCATCAAACACCCTTTTTTGCAGTTGAGTAAGAAAAACATTCACATTGTTGAGAGCACCACCCTTTTCTCCTTCATTGAACACTTTCTTGGCTTGAAACTTGGCTTCACTTAGGTCTAACTTCCCAGTATTGATGGCATCCTCAATTCTCGTACCGCCATCACATAACTCCACAAAGGAATTGATACGCGATGACAAAAGCCTGTTATTGTATGTTGGAAGCAAGTTCTTGATGATCATGTTAATCTGATCCTTTTCATTGGGCCCATTAACCATCCTTGAAACTTTGCTCTTCCACCTCATCATGTACTCAAAAAATGTCTCGTTGAACCCTTGCTTAGTAGTCTCCAAGTCTTTCAAAGTCACATCAATCACAGTGTTGAAGATGAATTGGTCCACAAACAAATCCACTAGCTCATTCCACACCTTAGTCTTGCTTGGATCCAAGTTTTAGTACCATCTCAAGGCATTTCCAGTGAGAGACATGGGGAAGGCACACAAAGCTTGCTTCTCATCCAATCCGTTCATTCCAACCAAGCTCAAATATTGTTGAATATGTTGCCTTGGATCACCGCTTCCATCATACTTTTTAGCATCACAAATCTTGAACTTGGGAGGCAAAGGCGCCATTGGGGTTGAGCCCAATCCATTCAGAGTAAACAAGAAGTCATCCATCCCTTAGGCCTTGCGAAAGGTTTGTTGCATCTTTTCCATCTTTTCCTTTATCATGGCGGTCTCAACAGCTATCTTGTCTATCTTCCCATTCTTGCCATGATTAACCTCATATTCCTCACTTTCCTTATCTTGTTGGGGTTTCTCCCTTCTTTCTTCTTCCAAACAATTTAGGCGATTTCCAAATTGTGCTTGCATTTCTCCTTGCTTAACCAACATTTGGATAATTGCCTCATTAGTAGCTCCAGCCATGCTTTCTAGTACAATAGTGTCAACTTCCTTTAGGCGACTAGGGGTAGGTGATTAAAACCAAGTGACCTTAGGAAGTTCTTTTGTGTAGGGAGTATTATTGTCCTGAAACAAAACTTGATCAAATAAATATGTGCTACCAATGTCTTTTAAAGTTTTGGACCCAACGTCTTAATCAACTTTTCTTGCTTGCATCAACTTGTGGACTATATGTATGCCTCTTTCTTATTCTAAGAATTGCATCATTTCATTATCTTGGACTTAGAAAAAGAATGAGCGACACCAATCTTTCAGAATTCATGTTTTTCCTTATGCTTAAAGCCCAATTACATCATTCACACATCTTACTCTCTCATCTTTTCTCACTTAGATCCAAGCCCAACATTATTTTTTTTCTTTTTCTTTTTCTTTTTCTTTTTGGCTTATTTTCTTTGGGCTTTGAATCCAATTACAAGTAACTCATCTCGCCCTCTCATCCTCATTTGGGCTTAAGCATAGATTGTGCATGAATTTTGCAAACTTAGTCAACATCTTGTGCTCTATTAGGCTTTATGAAAATGGTCTCATCAATGAATTCAAACACAAAAATCTATGCCCCATTTATAATGCAAGCCCATTATGCTTTGGAAAATTTCTTTTCTTATGAAAAACTTGTTTGCACTTATATTTAAAATGAGTTGTGACATTTAGAAGTCCACATCTTTTTTTTTCTTTTCTTTAAGAGAAAAAAGTGACCAAGCTTTATTTTAACACAATAAAATCTTTTACTTGTCCCATTACAAAGCCCATCTTAAATGTTCACTCTCTCATCTTTCCTCACTTAGATCCAAGCCCAAAATTCTTTTTTTCTTTTTCTTTTTCTTTTTCTTTTTCTTTTTTGGCTTATTTTCTTTGGGCTTTGAATCCAATTACAAGTCACTCGTCTCGCCCTTTCATCCTCATTTGGGCTTAAGCATAGGTTGTTCATGAATTTTGCAAGGTTAGTCAACATCTTGTGCTCTATTAGGCTTTATGAAAATGGTCTTATCAATGAATTCCAACATAAAAATATATGCCCCATTTATAATGCAAGCCCATTATGCTTTGGAAAATTTCTTTTCTTATGAAAAACTTATTTGCACTTGTATTTAAAATGAGCTGTGACATTTAGAAGTCCACATCTTTTTTTTTCTTTTTTTTAAGAGAAAAAAGTGACCAAGCTTTATCTTAACACAATAAAATCTTTTACTTGTCCCATTACAAAGCCCATCTTAAATGTTCACTCTCTCATCTTTCCTCACTTAGATCCAAGCCCAAAATTCTTTTTTTCTTTTTCTTTTTCTTTTTCTTTTTTGGCTTATTTTCTTTGGGCTTTGAATCCAATTACAAGTCACTCGTCTCCCTTTCATCCTCATTTGGGCTTAAGCATAGGTTGTTCATGAATTTTGCAAGGTTAGTCAACATCTTGTGCTCTATTAGGCTTTATGAAAATGGTCTCATCAATGAATTTAAACACAAAGTCTATGCCCCATTTATATAATGCAAGCCCATTATGCTTTGGAAAATTTCTTTTTTTATGAAAAACTTGTTTGCACTTGTATTTAAAATGAGCCATGACATTTAGAAATCCACATCTTTTTTTTCTTTTAAGAGAAAAAAGTGACCAAGCTTTATCTTAACACAATAAAATCTTTTACTTGTCCCATTACAAAGCCCATCTTAAATGTTCACTCTCTCCTCACTCTCTCATCTTTCCTCACTCTCTCATCTTTCCTCACTTGGATCCAAGCCCAACATTCTTTTTTTCTTTTTTCTTTTTTTGGCTTATTTTCTTTGGGCTTTGAATATAATTACAAGTCACTCATCTCGCCCTTTCATCCTCATTTGGGCTTAAGCATATGTTGTTCATGAATTTTGCAAGGTTAGTCAACATCTTGTGCTCTATTAGGCTTTATGAAAATGGTCTCATCAATGAATTCAAACACAAAAATCTATGCCCCATTTATAATGCAAGCCCATCATGCTTTGGAAAATTTCTTTTCTTATGAAAAACTTGTTTGCACTTGTATTTAAAATGAGCCATGACATTTAGAAGTCCACATCTTTTTTGTCTTTTTTTTTTTATTTTTTTTAAGAGAAAAAAGTGACCAAGCTTTATCTTAACACAATAAAATCTTTTACTTGTCCCATCACAAAGCCCATCTTAAATGTTCACTCTCTCCTCACTCTCTCATCTTTCCTCACTTGGATCCAAGCCCAACATTCTTTTTTTCTTTTTTCTTTTTTTGGCTTATTTTCTTTGGGCTTTGAATATAATTACAAGTCACTTATCTCGCCCTTTCATCCTCATTTGGGCTTAAGCATATGTTGTTCATGAATTTTGCAAGGTTAGTCAACATCTTGTGCTCTATTAGGCTTTATGAAAATGGTCTCATCAATGAATTCAAACACAAAAATCTATGCCCCATTTATAATGCAAGCCCATCATGCTTTGGAAAATTTCTTTTCTTATGAAAAACTTGTTTGCACTTGTATTTAAAATGAGCCATGAAATTTAGAAGTCCACATCTTTTTTGTCTTTTTTTATTATTTTTTTAAGAGAAAAAAGTAACCAAGCTTTATCTTAACACAATAAAATCTTTTACTTGTCCCATTACAAAGCCCATCTTAAATGTTCACTCTCTCCTCACTCTCTCATCTTTCCTCACTTGGATCCAAGCCCGACATTCTTTTTTTCTTTTTCCCTTTTTTTTGGCTTATTTTCTTTGGGCTTTGAATATAATTACAAGTCACTCATCTCGCCCTTTCATCCTCATTTGGGCTTAAGCATATGTTTTTCATGAATTTTGCAAGGTTAGTCAACATCTTGTGCTCTATTAGGCTTTATGAAAATGGTCTCATCAATGAATTCAAACAAAAAAATCTATGCCCCATTTATAATGCAAGCCCATCATGCTTTGGAAAATTTCTTTTCTTATGAAAAACTTGTTTGCACTTGTATTTAAAATGAGCCATGACATTTAGAAGTCCACATCTTTTTTGTCTTTTTTTATTATTTTTTTTTAAGAGAAAAAAGTGACCAAGCTTCTTAACACAATAAAATCTTTTACTTGTCCCATTACAAAGCCCATCTTAAATGTTCACTCTCTTCCCTCATAAGGACCTTGCCCCTAGTTTCAAAAGTTTGATCAATTTTTATCTTTCATTCTCAAAAGGGCCTTGCCTCTAGTTCGAAGAGTTTGGTCAATTGGTTCAAAAAGATTTCATCTTCTAATCCTTATTGGGCTCTTGGTGAGCCTACCTATGTCTTTGGGATTTAGGGTTTCAAAACTTTCCCAAAGCACGGATGGGTTCAACATCTTTGTAATAAAGCATATAACATACTCATTGTTAGGACATATGTGATTTAATGTTAGGAACATATGTCATATTAGAATTAGCTAATCCTTTGACAAAACGCACTTTACTTGTAATTGGGTAGATCTAAGATGTGTTTAATACTTCAAAGAACAAGGTTTCAAGTTCAAGTGTAAAAGCCATGCAAGTCTGTCCAGGAAACAAGTGAAGAAGTGCTGGTTTTTAAATCTCGACAGCTGGTATCTATCGAGGGATAAAGAGTTGCTGAATCCCGATGCTTAACAGCTATCTCGATAGATAAGCTATCTATTGAGGTTTATGAAAAACAAATTTTCAGCCCTGATTTTCATCCAAACCATAAGTATGTGTTTAGACTTTCTTTTCTTACAACCCTAAACATATATAAGGATTATTTTAAGGGTCGTTAAAGGTTGCGCGAGTGTAGAGCAAAGTCTTGTTCATGCAAATTGTGACCAAAGACAGATTTGCCCTAATCGTCTTTTTCTTGAAGAAGCTGCTGTGTTTGTACACCGTAGAGTTTTATGACCAAGGAACTTCTTGATCTTTATCCTGTGATGAACTGAAGAACTTTGCATCCAACATCCTTCTCAAGTTGGTGACTAAGTCGCATACTGGGATCCACACATCTATTGGTTAGTCACGTACTAGGAGTCGTGCATTGAAAGGAGAGATTGTCACTATAGAATAAGTCCAATTGGGTATTGGGATAAGGGTTCAACTATAGGTTGGTATAAGGTACTGAGATTCCTTTACTTATAACCGCTTGTTGTGATAATAGTGGATTCTTAGGAGTGGTGACCTTAAAATCACCTAGTGGGGTTTTTACCATGTTGGTTTTCCTCATTCATAAACAAATCACTGTGTCGATTTAATTTCTGCTGCATATTTACTTATTTGGTGAATTGTTTGTGCTGCCACGCATATTGTATGTTAATCTGATTAATTAATCAATTTGGCTAATTAATTGGTTAATTCATCACTAGGGGTCAATATATTCTTGGCCTATCAAGTGGTATCGAAGCAGGCACACTCTAATTAGGTTTTAATCTTTGCTATGTGATCCATTGACCCCTATTTGTCATAGATAGAGGATAGTCGCTTATTATACCTCATATATTTGATGTCACTAACTATGCATACTGGAAAGTACGCATGTGAGCTTTCTTGCAGTCATTAGATGAAATGGTGTGGCAAGCTGCGGAGATAGGCTAGACAAAGCCTACGGAAGCACCGGCCGACTGGGATGATGCTAAGATCAAGGCGGCAAAATTCAACAGTAGGGCGTTGAATGCTTTATTTAGTGCAGTCATGAATAAGGAGTTCAAGAAGATATCCTCTATTCAAACTGCTAAGGAAGCATGGACCATTCTCCAAACAACCAATGAAGGAACCAAGGCTGTCAAGGATTCAAAGTTTCAAAGGCTTACTACGAGCTTTGAAGAGATTAAGATGGAAGAGGATGAGTTATTCGATGAGTTCTACGCCAAGCTCAAGGACATAGTGAACTCAGCCTTTAATCTTGGGGAAACCATTCCTGAACCCAAGATTGTGAGAAAGGTGCTCAAATCTCTACCCAAGAGATTTCGTGCGAAGATCACTGCGATTGAGGAATCAAAGGATATTGACAAAACTCCTTTGACAGAGTTGGTTAGCAACCTACAGACCTATGAGTTAGGTTTGACAAGAATCGAGAAATCAAGTAAGAGCAAGAGCATGGCACTAAAGGCCAAGAGCAGTGACACTAACGAGTCTTTAGACGATGAAGATTCTAAAATGAAGTCCTACATCATGATGAAATTCAAGAAGTTCATGAAGAATGCCAATGGAAATGGCTTCGATAAGGACCGAAGGCAATCTAGTTCTTCTCAGTTTAAGAGCCAATACAAAGGGAAGAAGGATACTGGGGATGCCGGTCAGTACACTGTTCTTTCAGGACCAAAGTGCTTTGGGTGTCAAGGCTTCGGTCACATGAAACAAGAGTGCCTTACATATCTCAAAACCATTGGGAAAAGCAAGGTACTTACTACTACTTTGAGCGGTACTGAGCCTGAGGATGATTCTAAAAATGAGGATGATGGAATCCTAAATGCCGTCACTACCATTGTAAATTCTATTGAGCGGATTTTTGAAGAAATGGATAAAGACGAGGACTTAGTGGACTCTAAGTTCGAGAAAATGGAAGATCAAGATGATATCCATACAGCCTGTGAAAAGTTATATAAAGTTTCTGAGAAGCATGAGAATTATATAGACTGGCCACCAAGAAGCTGAGTGATTTGGAACTTGATCGAAAAGAGCTTTCCATAAAGGTTGATGAAGCCAATCAGACCATTGGAGCACTGCGATTTGAGAACAATTTCTTGGCAGAAAAGACTAAAAAGCTTGAGGCAGAGCTGTTCCAAGTCAGAGCTCAGCTGGAGAAAACTTCAAGTGCAAAGCTTGATGAGATGCTTAGTTTACAGAGTTCTGCTTCTGATAAAACCAGTTTAGGGTATGATTTCTCTTCTCCTAGTATTACTACTTCTAGTACTACTATTTTTGTTCCTCCTACTAACAATGTTGAAACTGAGAACAATAATGTTAAAAATGAATTAGCTAGTGAGAAAATAGACAAGGGTAAATCTATCTTAAGAGCACCCCCTAAGCTTGATAAGAAAGTGATTAAGAACCCTAGGGCTAAGAAGGTAAACACTTAAAAGCCTAAACAGAAGAAGCAACATCTTTGTCATCATTGTGGAGCAGCTGGACATACTCGACCAAATTGCTATAAGTGGTTAGCCATTCAATAAAGCAACAACATGATCGCATCAAGAAACTAGAATCAATTTCCATCCTCCTTTGCTCCTCTTGGAGATCTTCTTAAAGCCCTTGTGTTCCTTTCGAACTTGAACGACTTCAGTTCTTCCCCCTCACCGCCGGATCAAGGATTTGCTAAAAGGATGGCTCTTCCAAGATGTGGAAGGAAAAAGGCTCCAAGTGATTCTGTCCCTGTTTCTCTCTCTCTCCTTCTTGTTTTTATCTTTGCATTATTTATGTATTTTGCTTTCGTGTTTTGAGTCAGTCTAGTTTTTTGCATTGTTTTCTTTAACATGTTTTTTTTTTTTTTTTCATTTTTGCTTTACTTTATTTTTCATAAAAATAAAAAAATTGAAAAATCCAAAAAATACAAAAACAGTGTGTGTTTGTGTACATTGGTACTTGTGTGTACCTTGGATGGCCATTGAAACAAAGTTTTCTAAACTTTGTATCATTTGTAGCTTAGATGAGCATCTCTATGCACAACTAAGTAAGTGAGCTTTGTAGCTCGTGTTTGTGATGAGTAAGATTAAGTAGTTTCTTGTACTTAACACTCGTATCACTCTTTTTGACAAGGAGAAATGATATGTTTGCAACATTTTTACAATAAATCTTAAGTGGCAAGTTGTTACTAGTTGTTATTGTTGGGGCAAAAAGTAATCTTGGTGTTAGGTTCAAATTTGAACCAATAACAACTAACCACCTATGATTTGTTGTGAAAATGTTGTAAAAATGTTATGGACGTAGCACCTCTCTTTGATGAGAAGGACTAGAAAATCCTAAGAGAAAGGCATAAATAACCATCTCACCACTGTTACCCCGCCAATCATGAAATGACATTTGTATGCATCAGCATAGCAAAAGTGGAATGTCAAAAGCTTAACATCATTGGGTATTTCTTTTCTCTCTCTTATATGCCCATGCATGGTTTGCTTAAAAGAAAAATATGCAAAGAAAAATAAAAAGCAAAAAGAATCAAAATGCTTTATATATGATTGCAAGCGTGTCTTCTAGGAGATGTGGAAGTTATAGGATGTACCTCAAAGGTGATAGTCTCCATCAAACAGTTATAATTGTGTATGAGTTAAAGTAATTTTCTCTTATCTCAAATCATCATAACATGCAAACACTTATACAATCTTGCGATATTTTCACACACAACACACAATATTCTTTGCTACTTTTGATACATGTCCAGGTACAATGCAATTTGGCCATCACAAGAAATACATGTGTTAATGTATGATCACTAAACTGTCTTAACTTGTTTTTGAAATATAAAATTGGTTAGACTTGTTTAGTGTGTGTGTGTGTGTGTGTGTGTTTTTTTTTTTTTTTGGATCTGTGGGCTTGACATTTTTCTTGTTGAGAGATCATTTTGAGAGCTTAAAATGTTAGTTGGATCCTTGGTTGAGTAGCATGTTTGATTGCATTCATGTCTGGGTTTTTCTCTTCTTTGAAAAACTGTTTTTAAGCTATCTCGACAAATTCTCGATAGCTAGGTTATCTATCGAGCCCCTTCAGCTTCTATCGCATTCTCGATAGCTCTTCAATAGCTACTTAATCCATCGAGAAACTTTCTGGATGCTCGATAAATTCTTGACAGCTACCTCGACCCATCAAGATCCTTTAGGTGTGGACACCTCTTGACAGATGCTGGACACTTCTTCGACAGCTTTTTCACGCGTTTTAAATCACGACACCTTTTGATCTGTCGAGCTTCATGATTTTTCTATATAAATTCGATTTTTCTTCATTTCTTCTCAATCTCTCTCAATTATTTTCAGTCTTTTCACCTCCCAAACACACTTTTCTC
>CM066167.1:26550000-26570000 GCA_033629205.1 Lithocarpus polystachyus | reverse complement strand
CAGAAACCTTGCCATGGTAGCTTCTCTATCCTCCTCTACATTAGCTCGAATCATGGCTATCTCTATCTCCATCTCCTTGTGGTAGTCATCCACGCTCCTATAGCCTTGAGTAAGACTCTGTAATTTTTGATACAGGTCTCTATAGTAGTGACTAGGGATAAATCGCCTCCTCATGGTGGCCTTCATTTGCTCCCACGTCTCAATAGGCCTCTCATGGTTTCTCCTTCTGTTCATCACAAGTTGATCCCACCATATAATAGCATAATCAGTAAACTCAATCACAGCTAGTTTTACCTTTTTCTCCTCGGAGTAATTGTGGCACTCAAAGATGAACTCCACCTTCTTCTCCCACTCCAAGTACGCTTCTGGATCATTTTTCCCTTGGAATGATGGTATCTTCATTTTTATGTTTCCTAGGCTTCTGTCAGTCCCATCTTGCCATCTTGGATCTCTTCGAAATCCTCCACCACGCCTTTCGCCCCTTCGCGCAAACCTGCCCCCATTGTTCCACGAAACATGATCCTCTTCATCTTCAAACTCATCCTCATGGTAGTAATCAGAATCATCCACGGGCGCATGCCTTTCTTGCCTTCTAGCATTAGGACCTCTTTGGGGACGCTCCTCACGCAAATTAGCAATATCTGTATCCTGCCTGTCCAACCGATCCCGAATCTCATTAAATACAACGTTCATGCGTTCAAATTGTTGTTGCATAGCCTGCAACATGATAGATGACTCCTCCCCTCCTTCCTTATTTGATGTTTCGCCCCTGCAAGACATTTTAAAAACTACAAAGAAAGGTTAGAAATAATTCCTCACAGCACTCCCTCACGTGTTTGCACTCAGATTATGTCACTCCCACTCGTGTTTTCACTCTTAAATTGGCTTTTTTCCGATATTAGTCTCACACTCTCTTGCCTTTTTCCACTCGCAGCGTCCCCTTTTCAGTTCTGCAATAAACTAATAAACTTGATCAAGAAATTCAACTTGTAGTATTTAAACAAATACCAACAACGGCTAGAAAGTATGACAGAAACACAAATCAGAGAAAAATAGGACAAAAGAAAACAATATAATTGCTCTGAGAGAACTGAAACTAAAAACAAATTTTTTTTTTTTTCGTTTTTTTTTTCTGCAGTCCTTTTTTTTCACTTTTTTTTTTCTTTCTGCAGTTTTTTTTTTCACTTTTTTTTTTTTTTTTTGGAACTCAGTGCACAATTTTAACCTAGTGCACGACACAAAACAAGAACGAAGAATAAAAAGGAAACAAAAAAAAAAAAAAAAAAAAAAAAAACAGAAACGGCACAAGATAGGAAGGTAACAGGAAACAAAAGATAAAAGGATAGAAAACTGATTTTAGAACCTGAGCTCTGATACCAAATGATGCGAACCCCAATAGACTCGCTTTGAGACCCAACAAACAATATTGGAATATTGCCCCAGAAAGCTAAAATTCAGATTTGATAGAAACCCTGACCCAACGTTTATAAGAGAAATGCGAACCAAAGGTATAAGTAAAAGAACCTTGACCCAATGATTATAAAGGAATCACGAACCAAAGGTATAAGTTTGAACGCCACAAGGAAGAATCCTTGATAAGTTCATAGTTCTTGAAGAACCAAAGAGAAGAGCAAAGCCTCACCTTTTCTGATTTTTATTCAATAATTCCTCCAAAAAACGTTTACAGACTTAGGGGCCTATTTAAAGGCTCCAGAAAACTTGGCAGACAAGAAAATATATTCTAAAATAACTCCTAATTGATACCTAACCATATCAGGAATCAAATTTGACCTAAAAAACGTACTAAATAATAAAACCCTAATTAAAAACTGATTTGGTCTGAAAATAGCAGATTTAAAATAGGAAAAACCCTAAAAAACGTTCTAAATAATAAAAGCCTAAAATTAAGGAAGATCTGGACCAAAATTAGAAGATCTAAATAAGGAAAAGTATCTGTTAACAGATTTAGAGCTGGAAAGTCAATCAGCCATAAATCTTTGCCATAAATAACGCCCAATTACGTCAGATTAGCCCTCAATAGCTTGGATTAAATTTATTAGGCCTTCATCTTCTTTTGGGCCCAGCTTGGAATGTGAATCTACCCAAATCCCTTGAATCAGCCCATTAAGTGCTTCGTTGATCTTCTTGGATCTTGCTCTTGTAATTGGCCCAACTGGAACTTGCAATGGATCCTTGAAAGCTTGTTGATTCTCATCATACCTTCAATTCTTTATATTCTTTTATATTGTATTGTTGGTTTTTTTTTATTCTCTCTCTCTCTCTCTCTCTCTCTCTCTCTTGCATTAGCCTGTGTTATGGCACCTAAACGCAAATCTACTTTACCCCGAAACCCTTTACGTTTTGGGGCTCTCTCTCTCTTTCTCTCTCTCTCTCTCTCTCTCTCTCTCTCTCTCTCTCTCTCTCTCGCTCTCTCTCTCTCTCTTTCTTGCATTAGTCTGTGTTGTGGCACCTAAACGTAAATCTGCTCTATCTCGGAACCCTCTACATTTTGGGGCATCCACTTCTTCGTCTAACCCCACTCTTTCTTATGTAGGATTCCGTGATGATAAAGCCCGAAAGGACTTTTTGGAGAACTTTTCTAGATAAGGCATTCATTCGAAACACCAAGTCATCTTATCGAATTTTTCCGTTATTGACCTTTCCATTGTCATCTACAATCAAGGTTGGGAGTCACTGTATGATGTCCAGGTCGCGTGCCCTTTCGTGATTTTACAGGAGTTTTATTCTAATATGCAAGGATTCGATACTTTTGTACCTCATTTCTTCTCTTGCGTTCGAGGTACACGCATTGTAGTTACTCCGGAGATTGTATCCGAGGTACTACACATTCCTAGGGTAGCGCATCCTGACTACCCTAGTTGTGATCGTCTGAGGACTGTGTCCAAAGACAAACTCATCTCTCTATTCTGTGAGACACCATCTTCATGGGGTGATCGTCAAAACACCCGATGCTTGACCTTTGCTAAAGGTCCGAGGTTCCTAAACATGGTGATGGCATTTATTGTATTTAACAAGTGAATATGAGTTGAGTGATTATGACTTCTCTCATATGTTCATTTGTTTGTTGTAGTTTTGTCACGGATTGCCAAATGGGGAGATTGTTAGGACATATGTGATTTAATGTTAAGAACATATTGTTGGAAAATCATCATGTTTGTATCGCATACAAAACATACGCAGCGGAAAATAAACGGATCTACTTCATTCGCAATTGATAACATTCACTATGTAAGTTTCAGAATATAAGAACAAGAGAGTGTACCTTGATGCGGTGAATTTCAAAACCGAATGAAGAAGTACTCGGGAATACTTTCAATCTTCACTCCAATTCCACTCGATGCCCAAGATGTGTGGTCTCTCAATCAGTTCTATGTTTCTAGAGAGAATATGAAAGAGTGTCTCTCTTCCTTATTTCATTACCAAAAATTATTATGAAACATACAAACCATTTTATTCTATATAAAATTCTGTATGTTTCTCTCCACATAACTGATTATCTAATTGGGCTAGCCTTTTGGGCCTTCCCAATTGGTGTGTGGCTTGGAACAAATAAGACACTAGCTCCAATGGGCCTTGGGCTTTTCTGTCAACTCTTGACAAGTCCAAAGTTACCATTAATTATATTTAATACCACTATATAAATATAATTGCACTCTAGGCCTTATTAATAAATTATATCCCAAGACTTTATTATACATGCAACCCCTTCATAAAATATTCGTAGTAATACAAAGTCATGAATATAGACTGCCACTTTGTAAATTACTACATCTTAATCCTTGAATACCCGGTTTAATCCTTTTGAGTTATTCACCATATATTTATGAAATCCAATTTCATAAATATATACTTTAGTCTTACTAAAGTGGTTAGGCCTAACTCTCTGAATAACTGTACCCATTAAACTTATCTCAATTGAATATTTTATATCTCCGTTAAGAGACTATGAATTCCATCTTGAGAATATATGTTCCATCAACACTAAATGTGGCTGCCCAACATACTGAGGTTTTGACCGTTACTTTAGATCTCACTCCTGATATATCAAAGCAACCTACATTTCATGATCAGGTCCATTATTCTCTCAGGATTAAGAGTTCATGTGAATACAAGTCGTGAGATTTATTATTCAATTGACAGTCGTTAGGAGAATAATAAATCTCACAGCGGTCCAGTTCAATATGTCTTAACTCTTAAAACATATCAACATATTAACTAGAAGTCACCACTTCCATGATCAAGACAAATCATCGTAGTTAATATGTTATAGTCTTCGCAGATGAAATGCCCAATTTCATCACCGACTACGAACCAAAATTCTGAGTTTACAAAGAACTTGTGATCTATATCTTCTGTGACTTTTCACATAAATCACATACTATGCATCTCATGGACTATTTGATAATGTCTGAATATTCATGTTACCATTATTTTAGATAAGAATAAAACAACTTTATTAAACATAATATTAAGTCATACATCATTTCTCAAATAATGTCATACATAATATTATACATAGCATCATACAATAGGATTTAAGGGCACATATCCTAACACATATGTCATATTAGAATTGGCTATTCCTTTGACAAAGCGCACTTTACTTGTAATTAGGTAGATCTAGGATGTTTTTAATATTTCAAGAAACAAGGTTTCAAGTTCAAGTGTTAAAGCAATGCAAGTCTGTCCAAAAAACAAGTGAAGAAGTGCTGGTTTTTAAATCTTGAGGGTTAAAGAGCTGCTGAAGCCCGATGCTCGACAGCTATCTCGATAAATAAGCTATCAATTGAGGTTTATGAAAAACAGATTTTCAGCTCTGGTTTTCATCCAATCTATGAGTATGTGTTTAGGCTTTCTTTTCTCACAACCCTAAACATACATAAGGATTATTTTAAGGACCGTCAAAGGTTGCGCGAGTGTAGAACAAAGTCTTGTTCATGCAAATTGTGACCGGAGACAGAATTTGTCCTAGTTCATCTTTTTCTTGAAGAAGCTGCTGTGTTTGTACACCGTAGGGTTTTATGACCAAGGTGTTTCTTGATCTTCGTTGTGTGACGAACTGAAGAACTTTGCAGCCAACATCCTTCTCAAGTTGGTGATTAAGTCGCATACTGGGATCCACGCATCTATTGGTTAGTCACATACTGGGAGCCGTGCATTGAAAGGAGAGATTGTCACTACAAAACAAGTCCAATTGGGTATTGGGGTAAGGGTTCAACTGTAGGTTGGTATAAGTTACTGAGATTCCTTTACTTGTAACTGCTTGTTGTGATAATAGTGGATTCTCGGGAATGGTGACCTTAAAATCACTCGGTGGGGTTTTTTCCGTGTTGGTTTTCCCCATTAGTAAAAAAATTATCGTGTCCATTTAATTTCTACTATATATTTAGTTATTTAGTGATTTGTTTGTGCTGTCATGCATATTGTATGTTACTCTAATTAATTAATCAACTTGACTAATTAATTGGTTAATTCATCACAAGGGGTTAATACATTCTTGGCCTATCACTCATGATCTTGGGCTCTCTTGCAAAAATTTTGAATTTTGACCCAAAAGCTAGGGTATGTTATGACTTTATTGCCCCATGTCTTCCTCCAAAATCTATGGTATACTCATGATTTTGGGCCCTCTTGATTTGAATTTTTTTTCAATGAGCCCAAAACTTAGGGTATATCTTGGCTTTGTGGATCATCTTTCATCTTCTTTTTGAATTTCTCTTTTCAAAAAAAAAAAAATTTTCAAAAACTTTTCCCTCTTTTTTTTGAAAATTTCACTTCTAAAAAATTATTTACAAAAGATTTTTTTTAAATTTTCTTCTTTGCAAAAAAAAAAAAAAAAGAACTTTCTTCTTCTTTTTTTTTTTTTTTTTTTTTGAAATTTTTTTAAAGTAGCCCTCTAACTAGGATATATTGTAGAGTTCCTCTCAAAGTCTATGAAATTCTCATCATTTTGGGCCTAGGCATGCAAAAAAGAGACCCGAAATTAGGGATTTTCATATCGGACTTTGAAGGATATTGGATATTAAGTCCATAGCATACTTGTTACCTTAGGCCCAAGGCCCTCTTTTTCAAAAGACCTTTTGATTTGGGCTGATGATAGTAATTACGCTGTGGTCTTATGAACTTTTCAAGTTAAGATATACCTTTGGACTTTAGGATGAGCCTCTTATATGTGAGAACTCCTTTTTTTTTTCATCCTAACATTCTTATGGTATAGCATAACTCTTGGGTCATCCTTTCACCTTTACATCTTTTAGTTGTACTTTGGAATTATATGACCACAAGATATATGGTTGAACAAACAAGAGATATAAAAAGGTACCCTCTTTTGATAGGATCTAGGATCTCTTTAAGTGTGGGTAGGCTCCTAAAGTTAAAGTGATAGATAAGTAGGTCACTCACAACTAGGTACGCCATGATTCCAACCGAGGGCCTAAGTTGGACCTTTGTGGATTGGTGGCAAACCTTTAACGTACTCAAAGCCCATTATAGGCAATGGCACCGATTGTGAGTTAGTGGGATGAACTTTGAAAGACTTAGGCCCAAATGGAACCTTTCGTCTTCCCACTCATCACCAATCGAGGTATAAGGGACAAAAGAACCATGTGATTTGTGTGTAAACAAGTATTGAATAAGCCTTGATTAAGGTTAAGACACAGGACACATAGGAATTAAACTCACTATCCCCAGTGGAGTTGTCATTGTGGACACAAAGGGGATTCACCACTTAGTTTTTGCAATTGTCTAGGAACCTTATATATAACGTCCTTTCGAGGAAGGACCTTTTGGTCTTACTACTTGAGATATGGGTTTGGAATTAAGGTACGGTCTTAGGAACGTGTTAGGCACCCAAAACCACCTAATCCTAAGGTTGGCTTCCTCTCATTATGTCTTTTGTCTTATCCTATTAAAGGCACATTCAACATTGCATCTATACTCACACATACGCTAGTATACATCTGTTGGGATAAGTGCCCTTAAATCCTATTGTGTGATGCTATGTATGATACTATGTATGACATTTTGTATTAAATGATGTATGACTTAATATTATGATTAATAAAGTTTTTTTGTTATTATCTAAAATAATAGTAACATGAATATTCGGACATTATCAAATAGTCCATGAGATGCATATGTTTGGTTCTAAGGAATTAGGAACTAATGTATTAGAACTTCAATTTGTAATGTTGACAAACCATGATTAAAACAATCTTTAGTCTTGTTTTAGACTTGCTCAAAGTATGTCTTATTATGTAAAATTGGAATCGAGTTACTGCAGAATTCACTGTGCAGATTTGTTAGGCTCGATCGATCGAGAATTAGACTCGATCGATCGAAAGTCGTGCAGATCGTTTTTCTGCAGAATTTTCCAACTCAGCCCTAGCCCGTTTAACGTGTAGGGTTTTATGTTTTGCCCTAAGTATATAAGGGAAAACCCTAGCCACGTTTTTAAGGTTCTGATTGCTGTGTTTGTGAATCTAATTGTTAGATCTAGAGGTGTTTACCTTCACATACACTTAGGGTTTCCAAACTTTAGATTCATGTTAAAAGATTGGTAATCATACAGTTGCAGAATAAAAAAGCTTCAAGATATACAAGCAGGTGTGCTTGTGCTTTGTTGAGAATTCAAGGAAAGAAGGAGTCCATGGTCTCGGAGCTGTCACGTGATCGTGGTAGTAAGTTTCCTACAAGCAAGTAGCAATAAGATGTTAGTGGTCTAAGTCGCTATTGTGTAAACTTCAATTCTTTCATAATGAATTCGTTTTACCTTGAGGATAGCTAGGTTAAATCATCCCTAGGTTTTTACCGGTTTAGTTTCCTGGGTCATCATATCATGTTTTCTTTATTATTCCGCACTTTTACATGATATAATATATTTTTTTTTAACCTAGATTTGTTTAATTTACCTAAGTTAATCACTTGGCTAATTATCTAGGTTAATCTGTTTGGGTTTAAGGGGTCTAAACTTCTTACAAGTGGTATCAGAGCGGGTAGCTTTTTGTTTTTGATCCTTTGATCTTTGAGCTGATCCTTGACCCCTGTTGTCATGGAACACGGACACTCTCTTGTTGTTCCACCTCATTTTGATGGGAACAATTATGCTTATTGGAAAGTAAGGATGAAAGTATTCCTGAAATTTATTGATGAGAGAGTCTGGAACTCTGTTGAATATGGATGGGAGAAGCCCACTACTCCTGTGAGTGAGTGGCAAACTTCTCAAAAGAAGGCAGCTGCTTTCAATAGCAAAGCTATGAATGCTATTTTCAATGCTGTCTTTATGGAGGAATTTAAGAGAATCTCTAATGTTGAGGTTGCTCATACTGCTTAGAATATCCTCCAGACTGTGCATGAAGGCACAAAGGCAGTTAAGATTAATAAGTTGCAGCAATTGACTACTAGATTTGAAGGCATTAGAATGAATGATGATGAATCTTTTAATGAGTTCTATGCCAAACTGAATGATATTGTTAATTCTGCATATAATTTGGGTGAAATCTATGATCAACCTAAAATTGTAGGAAGATTCTTAGATCTTTGACTGAGGATTTTAGACCCAAAGTGACTGCCATCACTGAAAGTAAGGATGTGGACTCCATCCTTGTTGATGAACTTATAGGATCTTTTCAGTCCTATGAGTTGGACCTACCCAAGACTAACAAATCCAAATCAATGGCTCTTAAGTCTGTTGATGATGTTGAGGATGGTGGATTTGATGATGAACTCTCTGCGACAGAGATTGCCTATCTTGCCAAGAATTTTAGAAACATTCTTAGGAACAATAACAGAAGGGCAAGAGACAAGAACACTGCTGAACTTAGAAATTTAGGAGGAATGATCCCACTAAGGTTAATAACACTGAAAAACCTAAAGAGAGAGTTGGTCAACCCTCTAATAATTCTATGGGACAACAATGTTATGGATGTCAAGGGTATGGTCATATAAAATCTGAATGTCCTACATACTTGAAGTCTAAGGGTAAGGCTATTGCTGTGACCCTTAGTGATGATGAAGTTTCTGACAATGAATCCGCTAGTGATGAGGATGGAAACTTCATTACTTTCACTGCTACTACTGTAGTTAATGAAAGCGTGTTTGTTGAAGAGAACCCTTCTGATGGGGAACTCTATAAAGATGTAGATTTACAGGAAGCCTTTAATAAACTTTGCAAAGTTGCTGCAAAGGATGCTATGCATGTGGATTTAGGCTTAAAGAAAATTGCATCTCTTGAACTTGATAAGAAGAATTTGCTTGTGAAATTGTTTGATGCTAATGAGCTTTTGAATAATGTGAAAACTGAGAACATGCTTTTACTTAATAAAGTTAAAAATTTGGAACTTGAATTATCTATTGATAGAGAACAATCTAATAGGTCTACAAGCTCCAAACTTGATCACATGTTGAGTATTCAAAAGTCTCCTTCTGACAAAACTGGTTTAGGTTTTGTGGAAAGCATCTCTGTGCTTGAATCTCATTCCACAAACTTTGTTCTCTCTACTAAACCTCCTAAGAGTGAGATTGTCAAACCTTTGGTGAGTGAACCTATTAAATTTGTAGATGTTACTCCACCTAGGAAGATTAGGTTTGATCTTCAAGAGTCTCATTCTAGAGCTTCTAATTCTTCTAAAGGCAAATTGCTTGATAAGCCTGCATGGGTTTGTCATTTTTGTGGAAAGTCTGGACACATTTGTCCAAATTGTTTCAAGTTACAAGCTACAAAGGGAGCAAATAAATCTAAAGTACATGTGCCTCAAGCACAAGATCCTATGGTACTTATTGGTGAATTGGTAAAGGCGTTAAACCTTTATTCCAATCCTAGAGTTGCTCAGAATTCTAATGTGAATCATAACTCCAATACAAGAGTTGCATCTAAAAGGTTTTGGATGCAAAAGGCTCGATCTAATTGAGTCTGTCTGACATGGTCCTTGTGCTTCATTGTTCTATCTTTTGTGACCATTTTTTTCATTCTAGGTTGTTTATTTCCTTTATATATAAAAAAAATGTGTGCAAAATCTGTTTTTGCTATATTTTTCTTGAATTTGAAGACAAGGTTGGTCAATCTATTTTGTATAACATGTTTATGTACTTTGTTTAGCTTAGATGAGCTTATTTTATTGCACTTTACTAGTTTGAGTTTTGTAGTGCATGTTGTGTGGGAAGATGTTATAGTTGTTGATCACATGATCTTGATCTTGAAGTCATATGTCTTGGATTGTCGGACTTGAACTTTTTGAGAAAGGTGTCAGTTCGTTTAGACCCCTTAAACCCAACAGATTAACCTAGAGAATTAGCCAAGTGATTAACTTAGGTAATTTAATTAAAACTAGGTTAACACAATTAAGCAAAAATAACAAAGCAGCGAAAAATAAACAACACAAAGATCTGATGACCCAGGAAACCACACCGGTAAAAACCTGGGGAGGATTTGACCTAGCTATCCTCAAGGTAAACTGAATCCACTATGAAAGAATTGAAGTTTACACAATAGACTTAGACCACTAACATCTTATTGCTACCCGAGTGTAGGAAACTTACTACCATGACCCCATGATAGCTCCGAGATCCACGGACTCCTTCTTTCCAGAATTCTTCAGCAAATCCACAAGCGCACCTGCTTGTATATCTTTGTGTTCTCTTGATTCTGCAACTGTATTGATCTACACAACTCTTGACATAAATCTCAAGTTTGTAAACCCTAAGTGTATGTGAAGGTAAACACCTCTAGATCTCACAGAGAGATTCACAAACACAGCAAAACAGAACTCTAAAAACGTGGCTAGGGTTTTCCCTTTTATACTTAGGGCAAAACATAAAACCCTATACATTAAAACGGGCTTGGGCTGAGTTGGAATTTTCTGCAGAAAAACGTTCTGCACGATTTTCGATCGATCGAGTCTAATTTTCGATCGATCGAGTCATACAGAAAGTGAACAGTACTTCTGCATAAAAACTCGATTCCAACTTTACAATAAGACCCATACTTTGAGCAAGTCTAACACACGACTAAACATTGTTTTGATCATGGTTTGCCAACATACAAATTGAAGTTCTAAATACATTAGTTCCTAATCTTTAGAACCTAACAAACTCCCCCTTTGGCAATCCGTGACAAAACACAGACTTAACAAAAAGCTCAAAGTTACAAATTGAAATAGCCCATTACAATAAAAATAGCCACTTAACAATTCAACCTAAACCACTATCTAACAGTTGCAAAGTAGATAGCAGCTTGACCGAAAGCAACCTGTATATTCCTGTAACACTTAACAAACACATAAATACATGTGTGGAAGAAAAACAGGAAATACATAAATAAAAATTTCTTAATTTCACATGACACAAAATAAAGACATATATCATGAATAACATCATCAATATAAATCAATAAGCAGAGTAGTAGCATAGTGAAATAAGAAACATATACATACAAATGTATCTCAACAAAATAAATCTCCTAAACAAGAGCTAAAAATGAGAATACACAGTGAAGCATCTAGATACAATCTAATAACTCCACAAGCTCCGCAGTATCACTACCAAGTAAACAAAAAACTCCCCCTAAAATGTAAATCTCCACAAAAAAAAAATCCAACAGATACAATGAACTATGTACTCCCCCTTTTTGTGACGAATTGCCAAAGGGCACTTACTCATCATCAAAAGGTGGAGGAGGAGATCGACGAGAGCTCGCCAAATCCGCTCGTAACGCACGTAGCTCATCAAGGATGTCCACCAAAAGCTGACCATGAGCCGCCTGAACGGTCACGACAGTATCAAGAGTCCGACGAAGGTCAGAAATCTCATCAAACGGTGGAGGAACATCAGCAGCAGCAGCAACAACAGTAGGATCAGAAGAAGTCCCAGCTGCATGAGTATCTGTAGAAGAAGAAGGGGGTGGAGTGACATCGGAAGGCTCTACCCTAGAACGCTTAGAGCTAACTCGACGTTGAGCAGCCCTTTGCCTCAAAAAGGTAGCACCGATAGGAGCGACAACATGTACAGGCTCAGAAGCAGGATACTCACCAAAACCAAGAAAAAGGAGAATCCGATGAATAAAAACAGGAAAAAACAAAGCATGAGCCGCAGAACTAGATCGATGAACCTCGTTCAAAGAACGAAGGAACAGATGCGGAAAACTGATAGGAGCATCAGTGACCAAAGCATACAAAAAGACACACCTCTCAAGAGGAATGGTGTGGACATGCGAAATAGGCCACAAAGAATGACACGCTATCCTAAAGAAAAGATAGTGCAGCTCAGACAGCTCAGCAGAAGTGATCCGAGGATCAGAACCCCACTGGATAGAAGACCCAGTGATGTATGACAAGACGTCATCAAGGGGAGGAGACTCCTCGTAAGGAAAAACGGGATGGTCCACAATGGGCACCCCAAGAGCATCAGACACTACCAAAGGGGTAAAGCGATACTCCACACCACGTAACCACACCTTGACCAAGGTGTCGTTATCATAGACATGAATAGAGAGGTTCGAATAGAACTCTCTAATCAAGGTGGCAGGAGGAGGAGAATGCTCATACTCGAGCAAAGGTAACCAACCCCGACGCTCAAAGTTACGTCGCACCTCAGGATCCAGCTCATCTAAGATAACCCTACGCTCAGCCCAAATCTGACGCCTAAGGTTCAAAGTCTCATAAGTGACTTGGTTTGACTCACTAGGGACCCGCTCAGTGTCAAAGGAAGGAGAAGGATCAGAAGTCCTATGGGCTCTAGTTTTCCTAGGCATAGTGCTAAGGAAAAGATAGACACATAAAGAAAAGAGCAAAAACAATACCAAGGGCAGACTGCAAGTTAGCACAGCAAAAAAAAATAGAATATAAAAATTCTATATGATGCATGAGCATGAACATAACATGATGCATGTACTAATGCAGTGACATGTTCAATTGTGATCCAAATTAATAAAATTGGCTTGAGCAAGCAATATTTATCAAAAATACCCAATTTGAAAAACCCTAGTTTTCAAAACACAACAAATTGATCAATTGATCAATACAATAGTTAATTAACACAATATAATGATCAAATTAATCAATCTAACAAGCCAATTTCATCAATTTCAATCAAAGTGAACAAAACCCCCAATTTGCTCAATTTCAAGCCCTAGAATTTCAAATTTCCTTCAAACCACCAAATAAACCAAATTAAACCACATGATGTGCTTAGGGAAGGTGTCCCCACAAAAACCCATGAAAAATTTGAGAAAGAACCACTCAAAAACAATCCCAAAAATAGAAAATTCCTAAATGCCGAAAATACCCAAATATGCATGAAAATAATGCATGAAATTAGAAAATAAATGCAAAGGAAAGGGTATAAAGGACTTACCACACTTGGGAGAGAGAGATTGTGCAAAAGAATCGGAGGAAAACGACAAAAACTCCAAGAGAATCGTTGACCGGTTGGTAGGAAACCAAAAGAAGTTTTGAAAAGTTTGGAAAAAGTGAAAAGACACTTGAGAAACTCCTTTTTAAAAAATAGCCGGCCCGATTTTCGATCGATCGAATATTACATTCGATCGGTCGAAAACTTATTCGATTGATCCAAAAACAGCTTGGATCGATCGATTCAACCAGAGAGTTTTCTGAACATTTTAAAACATTTTCGATCGGTCGAAAATCAGTTTCGATCGATCGAAATTCTGGAAAAATCATATTTTTGAAAAATCAAACATTTTAGATCAGAAACTCCTCAAAGCAACAAATTTTAAAAATCAAATGCATGAGTATGAGATGAGATGTTTTCCCAAAACACATGTATTCAACCCAGATTTCCCAAAGCATAATTTTCTCTCAATATACCCAAAAACAACAAACAAGCAAACATGTTTTGCATCAAATTCCCAGACTTCTCAAACTTGGTTGGTCAGGCCAAAAAACACACACAATATCATGTACACAATTCTAGCAAAGAATAGCTTGTGTAGTGTGTGCAACTAGCAAAAGTTTGAGAAACATGTGGGTGATATACATATAGAGATCAATCACAATTTCTACAAAATCCATCACATGAATTTGAAAGAGACTATGACTTAAAGTGTTACATCATATAACTCCCACATCTCTTAGAATAAGAGCTTGCAATCATGTAAGTTTCTTGATTTGCCTCATTATTCAAATTTATTGATTAGAAACTTAATAAAAGCCGGGATAATGTACACACCAATTTATTTAGAATTTGTGATATTATTATAGCCCAATAATGTACACACCAATTTTAATTAGAGGCTACACCTTATGTTCTTTTTGTGCATGTGCTACACTTTCTCGAGCACAAAATCTTACGATATGCACTAAGGTGTTCATGATTGGCTAATAAACAGTGGTGAGATGGTTATTTATGCCTTTCTCAATAAGTTCAAGTCCAACAATCAAAGACATAAGACTTCAAGATCAAGATCATGTGATCAACAATTATAGCATCTTCCCACACAACATGCACAACAAGACTTTAGCTAGTAAAGTGCAATAGATATAAGTGCATCAAAGCTAAACAAGGTACATACATATGACATGTAAATTTTGATTGACCAACCTTGTTTTCAAATTTAAGGAAAAAATAGCAAAACACAATTTGCAAAAAAAAAATTTTTTTTTTTTTTTTAATAAACAAAGAAACAAACATCCTAGAATGAAATGCATGAATGTAATGCAATGCAAATCCTAGAAACAAAGGTCACAAAAGATTGAGCAATGAAGCACAAGGACCATGTCAGACAGACTCAATTAGATTGAGCCTTTTGCATCCAAGACTTCTTAGATGCAACTTTTGCGTTGGAGTTATGATTTACATTAGAATTCTGAGCAACTCCAGGATTGGAATAAAGGTTTAACGCCTTTACCAATTCACCAATAAGTACCATAGGATCTTGTGCTTGAGGCACAGGTACTTTAGTTTTATTTGCTCGCTTCGCAGCTTGCAACTTAAAACAATTTGGACGAATGTGTCCAGGTTTTCCACAAAAATGACAAACCCATGCAGGCTTATCATGCAATTTGCCCTCAGTAGAAGTTGAAACTCTAGAATGAGAAGCATGAAGATCAACCCTAATTTTTCTAGGTGGAGTAACATTAACATGTTTGACAGGTTCACTCACCGAGGGTTTAACAATCTCACTCTTAGGAGGTTCAGAAGAAGGAACAAATTTAGTGGAAGAAGGTTTAAGCACAGAAATACTTTCCTCATAACCTAAACCAGTTTTATCAGAAGGAGACTTTTGAATACTCAACATGTGATCAAGTTTGGAGCTTGCAGACCTATTAGTTTGTTCTTTAGCAACAGATAAATCAAGTTCCAAACATTTAACTTTATCAAGTAAGAGCATGTTCTCAGTTTTCACATTATTCAAAAGCTCATTTGCATCAAACAATTTAACAAGTAAAATTTTCTTTTCAAGTTCCAAAGATGCAATTTTCTTCAAGCCTAACTCAACATTCATGGCATCCTTTGCAGCAACTTTGCAAAGTTTATTGTAGGCTTCCTGTAAATCTGCATCCTCAGAGAGTTCCCCATCAAAAGGGTTCTCTTCAACAGATGTGCTTTCATTGACTACAGTGGTAGCAGTGAAAGCAATGAAATTTCCATCCTCATCACTAGCGGATTTATTGTCGGAAACTTCGTCATCACTAAGGGTTACAGCCATAGCCTTACCCTTAGACCTCAAATAAGTAGGACATTCAGACTTTAAATGACCATACCCTTGACAACCATAACATTGTTGTCCCAAAGAATTATTAGAAGATTGACCTACTTTCTCCTTAGGTTTTTCAATGTTATTAATCTTAGTGGGTTCATTCTTCCTAAAATTTCTAGGTTCAACAGTGTTCTTGCCTCTTGCCCTTCTGTTATTATTCCTCAGAAAGTTTCTAAAGTTCTTGGCAAGATAGGCAATCTCTGTAGCAGAGAGATCATCATCAAATCCACCATCATCAACATCATCAACAGACTTAAGAGCCATTGATTTGGATTTGTTAGTCTTGGGGAGGTCTAACTCATAGGACTGAAGAGATCCTACAAGCTCATCCACAGGGATGGAGTCCACATCCTTACTCTCAGTGATGGCAGTCACTTTGGGTCTAAAATCTTCAGTCAAAGATCTAAGAATCTTCCTAACAATTTTAGGTTGATCATAGATTTCACCCAAATTATACGCAGAATTAACAATATCATTCAATTTAGCATAGAATTCATCAAAAGATTCATCATCATTCATTCTTATGCTTTCAAATCTAGAAGTTAATTGCTGCAACTTATTAATTTTAACTGCCTTCGTGCCTTCATGCACAGTCTGGAGGATTTTCCAAGCAGTATGAGCAACCTCAACATTAGAGATTCTCTTAAATTCCTCTATGGAAACAACATTAAAAATAGCATACATAGTTTTGCTATTAAAAGCGGCTGCCTCCTTTTGAGAAGTTTGCCACTCACTCACAGGAGTTGTGGGCTTCTCCCATCCGTATTCAACGGAATTCCAAACTCTCTCATCAATGGATTTCAGGAAAGCTTTCATCCTTACTTTCCAATATGCATAGTTGTTTCCATCAAAGTGAGGTGGAACAACAAGAGAGTGTCCGTGTTCCATGACAACAAGGGTCAAGGATCAGCTCATAGATCAAAGGATCAAACAAAAAGCTACCCGCTCTGATACCACTTGTCAGTTCGTTTAGACCCCTTAAACCCAACAGATTAACCTAGAGAATTAGCCAAGTGATTAACTTAGGTAATTTAATTAAAACTAGGTTAACACAATTAAGCAAAAATAACAAAGCAGTGGAAAATAAACAACACAAAGATCTGATGACCCAGGAAACCACACCAGTAAAAACCTGGGGAGGATTTGACCTAGCTATCCTCAAGGTAAACTGAATCCACTATGAAAGAATTGAAATTTACACAATAGACTTAGACCACTAACATCTTATTGCTACCCGAGTGTAGGAAACTTACTACCATGACCCCATGATAGCTCCGAGATCCACGGACTCCTTCTTTCCGGAATTCTTCAGCAAATCCACAAGCGCACCTGCTTGTATATCTTTGTGTTCTTTTGATTCTGCAACTGTATTGATCTACACAACTCTTGACATAAATCTCAAGTTTGTAAACCCTAAGTGTATGTGAAGGTAAACACCTCTAGATCTCACAGAGAGATTCACAAACACAGCAAAACAGAACTCTAAAAACGTGGCTAGGGTTTTCCCTTTTATACTTAGGGCAAAACATAAAACCCTATACATTAAAACGAGCTTGGGCTGAGTTGGAATTTTCTGCAGAAAAACGTTCTGCACGATTTTCGATCGATCGAGTCTAATTTTCGATCGATCGAGTCATACAGAAAGTGAACAGTACTTCTGCATAAAAACTCGATTCCAACTTTACAATAAGACCCATACTTTGAGCAAGTCTAACACACGACTAAACATTGTTTTGATCATGGTTTGCCAACATACAAATTGAAGTTCTAAATACATTAGTTCCTAATCTTTAGAACCTAACAAAAGGCATAAATAACCATCTCATCACTGTTTATTAGCCAATCATGAACACCTTAGTGCATATCGTAAGATTTTGTGCTCGAAAAATTGTAGCACATGCATAACAAGAACATAAGGTGTAGCCTCTATTAGAATGCTAAAATTGGTGTGTACATTATTGGGCTATAATAAATTCACAATTCAAATAAAATTGGTGTGTATATTATCCCGGCTGTGTTAATAAGTTTTGATCAATTAAAATTGATATTAATTATGAGGCAAATCAAGAAACTTACATGATTGCAAGCTTTTATTCTAAGAGATGTGAGAGTTATATGATGTAACTTTTTAAGTTATAGTCTCTTTCAAATTCATGTGATGAATTTTGTAGAAATTGTGATTAATCACTATGTGCATATCACCTCACATATTTCTCAAGCTTCTGTTAGTTGCACACACTACACAAGTTATTCTCTGCTAAACTGTGTACATGTTATTGTGTGTGTTTTTGGTTTGACCAACCAAGTTTGAAAATTTCTTGAAATTGATGCAAAACATGTTTGCTGTTTGAGTTCTTGAGGGAAACTATAAGAAAATCTTGTTTTGGGGAATCTGGGATAAATACATGTGTTTTTGGAAAACATTTTATCTCATACTCATGCATTTTATTCATATCATGTGATGCTTTGTTGAGTCTTGAACTGAAATTGGTTTGTTTTTCAAAATTTTGCTTTTTCCAGAATTTCGATCGATCGAATATGTTTTTCGACCGATCGAAATTATTTCACAAAACCCTGGAAAGTTTCTGTGTGTTTCGATCGATACTCGATTAGTTTTGGATCAATCGAAGGATTTTCGACCGATCGAATCTATTTTTTGATCGATCGAAAATCGAGCTGAGAGTTTTTAAAAAGGATTTCCTTTCACGTGTTCTTCACTTCTCTAAAACTATTCAAATTCCTTTTTTACTCTCAACAACTGATCAAAGCATCCAAGGCTATTCTTTGTCGTTTTCCTCCGTTCTTTTTGCATAGATTCTCTCTCCCAAAGCCGGTAAGACCATTTTACCCCTCTTTTTGCTTTTATTTTCATTTTTCATGCATTATTTCATGCATTTCTTGGGTATTTTCGGCACTTATAGATTTGGGATTTTTTGGTATTGATTTTGGTTGTTTTCTTTCAAATAAATCATGGGTTTTTGTGGGGACACCATATGCAAGTGTTACAAGTGGTTTAATTTGGTTAATTTGGTGTTTGATAAAAAAATTTGAAAATCTAGGGCTTGAAATTGCCGAATTTGGGGGTTTTGTTCAAATTGATGAAATTTGATGAAATTGGCTTGTTGGATTGATTAATTTGATCATTATATTGAGTTTTATAACTGTTGTGTTGATCAATTTCTCAATTTGTTGTGTTTTGTAAAATTAGGTTTTTGAAAATTAGGAATTTTTTATATAAATTTCATGCTTAAGCCAATTTTGTGAATTTGGATTATATTTGAACTGTGTCACTACATTAGTTCATGCATCATTTGCATATCTTGCTCATGCATCATATAGAATTGTTATTTCTTTTTTGCTGTGCTAACTTGCAGTCTACCCTTGGTTTTTGTCTGTTCTTTTCTTTCTGTGTCTCTCTATTCTGTCCTTAGCATGATGCCTAGGAAAACCAAAGCCCATAGGACTTCTGTTCCTTCACCTTCCTTTGATAGTGATAGGTTTTCTAGTGAGAAGAATCAGGAGACATACGAGACCCTTAACCTTAGGCATCACATTTGAGGTGAGCGTAAGGTCATTTTAGATGAGGTTGATGATGAGGTGAGGCATAATTTTGAGCGTCGGGGCTGATTACCTTTGCTAGATATAGATTATCCGCCTCCGGCTACCTTGATTAGAGAGTTCTACTCAAATCTCTCTATCCACGTCTATAATTCCAACACTCTAGTTAAGAGTTGGATACGAGGTGTGGAGTATCGCATTACCTCTTCGGTAGTGCCTGATGCTCTTGGGGTGCATGTGGTTGATCATCTAGTCTTTCCCTATGATGAGTCTCCTCCTCTCGATGACGTGATGTCTTACATCACTGGGTCTTCTATCCAGTAGAGTTCTGATCCTCAGATCACATCTGCTGAGCTTTCTGAGATCCACTATCTTTTCTTTAGGATTGCATGTCATTCCTTGTGGCTCATTTCTCATCTTCACACTATCCCGAATGAGCGATGTGTGTTTTTGTATGCTCTTGTCACTGATGCTCCTATCAGTTTTCCTCATCTGTTTCTTTGTTCTTTGAATGAAGTGCATCGAAGTAGTTCTACGGCTCATGCTTTATTCTTTCCTATCTTTATTCATAGGATTCTTCTTCATCTAGGTTTAGGTGATTTTCCTGCTTCTGAGCCCGTTCACATTATTGCTCTTATAGGTGCTACCTTTCTGAGGCAAAGGGCTGCTCAGCTTCGAGCTAGCTCTAAGCGTCCTAAGGTAGAGTCTT